>WWPM01023045.1:0-10413 GCA_023279145.1 Glomeris maerens
TAAGGCTTGCAGAAGAAAATGCAATTCATGAAAAGGGTCCATTAAGGAATAATATTGTTCAAAACGAAGTAAACTGCATGTGCATGCATATGTTTATTGGATGAACTCGCACTTTCAGTGAATTTATGGTCGGAAGGGCAGTAGTAAATAGGCGTAATACTCCAACAAGAAGTCATCATTTGCTCGAGTTTTAAGTTTCAGCAGCTCGATTTGATGGTTTAGGGGCGTTGGATATCATTTTTCGGCAACTTGTAACCAGAGAGTCTTTTTGGTCCAATTGGCGCGCCAAGGTGCCCCAAACGGTGCAAAATGGCGCGCGTGCAACCCCAGCTATAGCTCATTGTTGGCCCCTTTTTCCAGCTATATAGCAATGGACACGGATAGGACCTTTTGAAAAGTAAACCAAAACTGTACGCCTGAACGAACGACATGTCATCATGGTTTGGCCGAAAAGCATAGTCAGTGAAAAGGGCCTGTTTGAATCGTCAAAGTAAACGGCCATCTGCTAATCCAGGATGATAACGCCCTAATCTTCTGCAGGCCTAAGCAGAGGGCCGTTGCGCATTTTCGGTTTAAAGAGCTATATAGGAGGGAAGGGGGCAGTTTGGTGCCCAATGATGCAGTAGGCAAAAGAGCAGTGCAGTTTGAAGAAAAGACGGTGGCAAAAAGAGATGTTATCAACTTCCCTCCTATCCTGCATGGAGCTTTTCATGAGCAGTCTGGTCGCATCCAACCCCCCTACTGTGTGACGCACAGGGCAGCCGACCGCGAGATGGTCGCCATCTTGTCACGTGACCGCCCCTATAAACACACTTTACAACTGAATTGCAATGCGAAACGCAATGCCAAGCATGCACCATGCAGAATTCACGAAATACACTATATAAGAAACACTCTGCTTTCTTTCTCATTATGTAGTATATCGAAAAGCCTTGGATAAATGGTCCACTTACAAGTGTACTCGTATTTTAGGGCTGTTAACATTGTACAGGGTGCGTCATAAATACTGTTATGTGCATGAAAATCCAGCCACAACTTTTTAACAAACTATCCAAATTAAACAAAGTTCTGGACAGGAACTCACATTTGCTGTTCAAAATGACCTCCATTTGTTTGCATATAGGCGTCCCAGTCTCTTTCTTCAAGATACAGAGCAGGCTTTTGCTCCAGGAAGGTGAAAATTGTGTCCTGTGTTGTATCGTAAGAGTTAAAGAGCAAGCATTGTCTCAAAAAAATGTGAACTCATTGCATGGAGATAATGGCGGACCGATCTTTAGAAACCATATTTCCAGGAACTAACATTAGAAGTATCAGTACTATATGAAAAAAATAACAAGGAACACCAATAAAATAACAAGAAACAGAAATACAAAAAACGCACAAAAACTGCAGTTTGGAAATCCATGACAGATTTTATGGCGCATCCTGTATAGAGTACTTGAAGAAATAGAATTCTGGTATAGAAATGAACAATGTCCCTTCTGTTTTTTATTGCATATTTTCTTTTAGTTCCACTTGCTTATATAATATTTCAATGTATCTATACCTCAATTTAACCCCTTACCCATTCCCAATCCAGTTCAAACTTTGAATGCCCAACAAAAGAAAAAGTTGCCTAGCTCGCACATCATTTTCTATATTATGGAAGCAATATTTTGGACAATATTTTATACCTTATAGGATAGGAGTGTAATAATTATGTACGCCTATAGATAGTATATCCAATTAATAGAACCTATGTAAGCCGGACGCAAATCGACCCAATTACAGAGGGTCCGGATTTCCAAGATGTATACCAGTAAAACCTTTATAATCCGGACCGTTTGCAAACATGATCCCTCCTTATTCCGGAACAGGGCCTGTTGAAATCCAGTAAAACCTCTGTAATCCTGTCGATGAGCGTCCGCATTACAGAGGTTCTAACGTACACTGTATTATAAGTAGTTTATACACCATAAAACATGATTTGGGGTTAGTGTTATAAGGTGTTTATAGGGGCCGTTCCCATGATGCACGGCGGTTCGCCATTGCCAAGCCCCCACTGGGAGTGAACAAAAGGGCATTTGGCCCGTTCGGAGGCGGGCACTTTCACGGGTGTCGCCGGCTTGTTAGTCACTTTTGTTGCCTTCGTCACGCTTTTGGTTCGCCACTCTGCAAACCTTACAAAGTTTTGCAAAGCTGCGCAAACGGCCTTTTTGCGTTTAGGTAAGGGTCCATATAGTATAGTTCACGCATATAACCACTCATCTTGTAAACCGAGCTTTTGCACGCCCCATCACAGCACAAAGTGCATGCATGCAAATCGATTAATGATATGAAAGAAAACACTGCTCAACCACATGAATCAATCATTCAGCATTTTCAAAATGATTAGCAAGAGCACACAATTTTTACTAGAATTAATTATAAAGCTTAATGTGATACTGTAGCTTTCTCTCAAAGCAAAGTTTCCTTAAAGATCTAGATTATAGGTAGCACGAAGCATGCACAGAACTATTCATTTGTGAATAGCTTCAGGGGAGGTTCAATTACAAGTTTTTCACTTGAAGGAATCTGGAAGTTTTTGATCGCCGACAAAAGACAATTTGTATGCAAAACGTTTTGTCCATTGGCCAAAGGCGATATTACAGTGTTTTGTTCAGGGGGCAAGACAATACAAATCGAGTGACAATGTCGCCAAGCTGCTCAACTTTCATAGATCTGGCTGGAGTCTAGCCTCATAGAGACAGCAAGACAAACGCAACATCTAATCTGCACATGCCAACGCGATTATCGCGCCGAAATCGGACAAAATGAAAACAGCGCCACCCAAGCGGAAAAAAGAGCAAGCTCGGAGTTCAAAAAACAAAAATTCTTACCAATCAATTTGAAAAACAAGGAGGAACTATGACAAAAAGGGACGCAGGTGATGCACACCAACGAATGCATGGCCTTTTGGTGGTCATATACTCACAAAAACTAGTAGGCCCACGTGACAGCTGAAATCAAGAGGGGGTTGTAGGCTATTCGTGTAAAGGCCTATTGGATATACATATAAGAGGGCCCTAAGCATGAAAAGAGGGGCTGGAGTATATTTCACACAATGATCTCGAAAATTACGTGTATGGAAACGGTTCTATGAGGCCAGAGAGGCCCTTTCCCTCTCTCAACTATACAAAACAGTTCAAGATCTCTATCAGGTTTTTCAAGAGACCCACAAAAGGGCCTCTCGCTCAATACCTACATATTCAACGACATTTATATAGCTATACATATACACAAACTTCACTTGGGAATATAACTGGCACATAATTCCATATCATTTAAGGGCCTAAAATTACTAGGGGCCATCTCCACCAAACATTTTCATTGTTTAACATGCATTTTACAATTTCACTGTACATTTTAAATATTTAACGATGTAAATTATAATTTCCATAACACAAAATCGTGTTTGAAAATTGTCCCACATTCAATAATTTCACTATAGCATATACATACGTTTGTCACGTATATACTAAGTGCCCAGCAATAATTTGAGTGAAATATATATCACTTACCTTGTTTCGATGTAACTGAAGGTGTTCATGACACTCGATGTTGGATATGGAATGTGTACTGAAATATGACAATCCACTAATTAGAGAATATATTATGCATGGCTATCATGTGTTATGCAAATCAAGATTGGTATAAGTATCTGTGAGCAATTTGAAACCGCCGTTCATCCACTTGACTCACATTTTATGCAAATTACAAGTACAGGAAAGAATCGGATTTCTAATTGCTACAATACTTCCCGTCTCAGTTTCCAATACAGCTACCAAATAAGCTTATATCATTCAATATTCAATTATAAATATGCAGATGAAAAATAGGATCATCTCAACATTTTGAAATATCTCCTAATTGTCTTTATATGCACATGCAATTTTATGGCCGCGGTGATATTAAAAATTGAACCTGTCTATACATCAGAAATGATTCCGAAATTTGATAAACAGGTAGCCTTATATAATTGGGTGGTGTCAGCTGTAACATTTGGTCATGCAAACATCAGGTTTTCGCTTAGATATCAAAATATGACCGCATACAACACAATACAATATGTCTACTTGTTTTTATCAGCTCCAAACAATCAATATTTATGACAATAAAATATCTCGCAAATAAATACACATCGATTTAACGATCAACCCATCAATCAATCAATCAGTCAGCCAGTCAATCAATCAGTCAAAGAGAGAAACTCCTCCTACACCAAATTACGGAGTGACTTCACCAAAAAAAAACCTCTATACATTCCCTCAATTAATTCAATTTACATCGATAATCTCAGCAATTGGAAGATATTGTAACCTTAATCGAATCAAGACCAAGTGACGCGACATGTGATTTTTGTATCCCTACTTTTGACGTCATTTACACCACTCCAGATTACACCACTATAAGGGAGCAAGATGGGCGACCAGGCAATGGAACAATCTATATACAACAGTGTAATGCATTCTGGGTCTTGTGTTAATTGTGCACCCAAACGCATAACAGTGTTATGTACCGGTCCGACATTTTGCATCTTTCAGGTTGGTGTCATTGAATCATCCAAAATAACCAATCACAAAACCACATTAGCGGGGAGAAAAATGGCGTCGATTTGGAAAGTGAACTCTCTGTCTATAATCAGGCAATATACCGAGGTATAGAGCGTTTGTTCGAGTGTCGGTACACAGAGAGTATCAACTATGTATCGATCTTGGTATCGATTTACAGATCGAATTATTACAGGCTACACGAGGCATATAATTAGTAGTTACAAATTACACTAGCCTCGTTTATTGCAAACGATATTTTGTTTCATTCCGCGCTTAGGCCAGACAACCAATAAATGTATAGAATATAGTGATGCTCAGCTCACTGAACTGAAAGTTTCGCATTTTTACAATGGTTTTTGATGAGAACAGTAACGGTCTATGTTTTCAGTGGGACTCGAGTTAATGAAATCATTTGGTTTTGAAATTAATTACCAGTTTTTCTTCCAAAATCGATAGACCAATGTAGTATACCTATACGAAAGCATGTGGGTGAATGAATGCTGAAGTTCACACACTGCAAGTAATGAATTGCAATTAAATGAGCACCGGTGATTCTGGATTAACAGGCAATGCAGTTTTCGAAGAAAAATAACTTCAGAGTGCAAAGCTAGGGTGTGCATAAATATGCAAATGTGCAAGTGTGTGAACCGTGTAAAACGTAAAGCACAGATTTGTGATCGTCTAACTCTATACTCACTTTTTAATGTTTTTCATATGTCAAGAACTCCAAGATGCTCAGTAATAATGAGATAACCCTCGACTTTATGTGTGGAATAATAATTACAAAGATCCATTTAAGATTTCTGTATCAATAAAATTCTTTGGAAGATGAAAACCTAGCAAATTTCCAACATACATAATAGAACTTGAAATTAGCAGATCTGCTTTGGTAGCACCGGAAATTTATGAATTTCAAATCCCTTGCTGAGCACACACCTCTGCTATGTTATTTATGTTCTAATTTCAAAACCCTTCCTCCCTTTAATTATTACATACCTTCTTCAATTTGCTCAATCAAATTCAAAAGTAAAATAAGTTATTTTTGCACTCCCACGTTGGACACACAATGGACCAAGGACGCAACATACTAACCAGAACAAACACCTAAAAGTGTTAAACAATGTTGTTATAGTAAAGCAATAAGCTTCCACAAACAAAAAAGAATCTCAGTTTGGAGTTGCATATAATGATGTGCAGACTATAACACACATATGGGCTCATGTAAAAGATACGATACGCATATGTTCAATGCAACATTGTGCGATACATAGAAAGCGCTACCTTGTGGCGAAGTAGGAAAATTGTGGCACCTAAACACTATTCAGTGCACAAGGTGTGCGCCCAGCATAGCACTAATGCAAGGAGTGCTGTTCTACATATTTGAATTCATCATCTCAATATCTATTCTTTACTAAATTACCTGAATATCAGGTATGATTTGCCTTTTACGTATACGAACGAACATAAGCTAAGCAAACTTGAGTTATTGGGAGCGAAATTGAGCCGATCACACTTGGAAATGTACGTATATGTTAATTGGTATTGGAAAGTAATGTGTTAGTGGTCCTCTTTAACAGGTGGTCCTCAAAAATGAAACGTACACTGGTATATGAAACTGAGACAATGAACGAGTGGACTGGTATTAGTGAAAGCATATGGGATATATAGGGAGATTATATACTGCACTGATTTATGTCACCTGCTCAATCGAAATGGCATTTGAACATTGGCCATTACAAAAATGTAATATTTATCACTGTCAGTGACGTCATTGCATGAGATCGAAACAACATTTATAGGAACGTCATGTGTGCTGATGTATATGGTAATTAATTACTATTGAAATGGTTTAAAACGGAATCAGGGTCGTACAAAAGTGGCATTTTCATCATCATGCAGCCATATTTTTTTACATGTTGGTTAAAATTCTGTTATAATAGGGGGGAAATGCAGAAATGCTGACCAAATTTGCAGCCAAGAGTAATCAGTGTTTTTCGGTATAAGAAGTTTGGGGAAATTACGTCTAATTTTCATACACAAGAATGGTTCATTGCAAATCTAAATGTTTGGCGAACATTGAGTTAATTTTTTTTTACAAAAAGTTGAAATCAAATTGCCAAAGATGATATCGAAGGGAAAGAAATTAGAAAACTTCAAACATATATGTATGTGCACTTCTCGGCCAATATGGGAAAATGATATCAAAATGCTTGTCGATGATATGAAACGGAAGGAAACGAAAGTCACTCGGAATGAATTCAACCGCTCTAAATATATATATATTTTTATATCATATTTATATTTTCATAATAATAAATCTCCACATTTTTAGACGTATTTGGGGAAAAAAGAAACAAAAGAAATAAGAAAACTAAAAATAGAAATCAATCACACTTAATCCAAGCACAATCAAACAAGTGAAACCCAACCAAGCCAAATCTATAAGTTGCATTTGAAAGAAAAGAAAAGAATCTGATTTAAGGAACATCAGTGTGATGACGTCACATCGTTCCAGCGTCATAACGTCTGATAATCTGGTAATATTCCTACAGATTCACTGGCACCAAGTCCCAAAGGGCCCATGTGGTCCTTGACCATAGAGGAAACGTGATGGTGATGATGATGGTGATGGTGATGAGGATGAGGATGAGGATGTGCATGTGGGTGTGAATGTGGGTGTGCATGATGCGGGTGGTGAGAGTGTAGCCCCACCCCCAAGTGGTCAATCCCGCCCGAACTGGCTCCTCCCACTGCTGAGGGCGTCAAACTAATGCGAGTTTGGTACGAAATGGCCGACTTCTGGTCGCCATATTGGATTACAGGGGAGGGGCTGTGCGCCTGGTGGGCGTGCGGGGGCGGGGCTTGCCGCTCAGTATACTCCGCCCCGATCCCGCCTCCAGCAGCAGCCGAACATGGCGTCGAAGGGCCTTCGGATGCGGATGGCGTTGGTGGGTCCCCAGTGACGTCACTGGGGGATGGGGCAGCCACAGTGGAAACACGGGCAGAGCTGCTGTCACCGTTTGGACCACCTGTGTCAGTTCCTGATTTTTCGCTTCCACCATCTCTGCAAATTGCCAATTCACATCAAAAGTTATTTCAATTGCAAACTGAATACATTCAAAACAAACTGCCAAAGTTCAATATTCACATGTGATACACTTTTAACCTGTTTTATTCCAGGTTCATTCACTTGCTTCTAATGCAGCACATTACAGAAAATAGGTACAAAAGTCATCATTACTTTCAATATACTATACGTATTTATACGAAGATTTTACTTATTCACCGAGCAAAAAACGTCATATTGTCCCGAAACATAATGGTGATTGAGGTGCATAAAAGTTGCATAAGCGAAAAGCAGCATAAATAAACGAAAACGTCTGCAAATTACAGACGTCCAACTCAGTTCAAATCGATCGATATTGACATCGATACCAACAACTCACGTACAAACAGAATCCCAATTTGTTCCCTACATATTCTTTATCTAGAAGACTTGTTCTCTTGAAATATAAACCTTTTTTTTCTTCATTTGAGCTCTTGCATCAATTAAACAATTATAGGCAAAATAATGAACTACGTCTCCAAATCATAACTGCTTGCTGTAAAATGTTCAGTTTATAAACATTATGGGGATGGATATATGCGGGTGCATTTTTACGAACATGACAACCTCATTTGGAGAGAGACAAAATACAAAGGGCATATTTTTCGAACACAATGCAGCATGTGGGCACAAACACAAAGCAAGTAGGCTTATATAGTATAGTACAGTACAAGCCTCTCTTCTCTTCTCTCTCACTCTGGTACACATATATATAAATGCTAGTGTAGGTTTGAGTTGGCAGAGAACAGATCAAATTTCCTCGTTTCTAAAACCTTTTTTCCTTCCATCCCTAATGGCACGTCTTGGCGCATGCGCACAAATGAGAGCAGACGACGGGTAAACAGAGCCTCGTTTATATACTCTTGCTGCTGCCGTGAATCAACTGCATGCTGTGGGGGTCACGTGACCCCCTTCCCTATCCCCCCCCCCCCCAAGTCCCCCAACTCCTCCACACACTCCCACATATTCGTTTTATACCATACATACACCTAAATTTTCAAACGAATTTAATGCAAAAATATATAATAAACAACAAATGCAACTAATATTTCTTGTACAAAGAATAGTCCGAAAGTACAAACAGGGTGGCCCATACATAACCTTTTGTGATGGGTCTATAGCAACACTGGCAAAAGTCTGCTCCTCCCGAGATACACAGTCGGAAAGAGCATTAAAAACGGAATCGATTGAGCTACAAAACTTCGGATTTTGTCAAAAACAAGGGACCATCAATCACATTATGTGCGTCGTGTTCAGAATCACTCGTGATGATGGTGCAACTTTCATTAATCGAAAATGGATCGTGGACAAACTTCATCATCAAGGACCAAGTGGAAGCCCGAAGTTGGATGAAAGGGCCCTGGTCATTATTCAGTAGAAACATTAAACAAAAATCAGAGTGAACTTTTTGATAATCTGTTGTGTTTGCGTACACACAGAAAACTTTGGCACCTTTAAAGGTGCAATAGATGTCTCAACCATAACACCGTTTTGGTGTATTAATGCACCATCTGTTCTTTGTAGTTTTACACCCCTGACAACTTTTGACACCCTGAAACAAGTTCTGGTGTTATAATTTAATCAGGGTGTAATTAAATGTGCATATTTCAGAAAAAAAAACATTTAATTGCACCACAAGGGTGTAACAACCAAATGAGCCTAATATCCTTGGATTTGCATAACATTTGAATTTTTGTTTTTATGAAAAGTAGCTTAGCAGAAAATAACCCTCAAACGTTTTTTTACTTGCTCTCCAAGATCCTATAGAAAATACAATTTTATCAGCTGCTCGTAAATGAGAGCTTTTCATATAGGTAGTAATAATTCTGGAATCTAGATGGGAAAATTGCATGGTACATAAATATACATATAGGGAGAAAAGGAAGAAGCAAACATGGCCGACTGCATATACAGATGGCGCTTACATCAAGTGACTGAGACACGATGGACTCTATAATTACCGAGCTTGTAATTATACGCTTTAATCGCCTCGTCATGATGCGCATGCGCATGCGCAGATCGCTATCTGTCCGCGCGCCAACATGGCCGACCGACAAAGGACGCGCATAATAATAGTAAATATTTCAAGTCAACGCTGAAACCGAGAAGGAAGTTGTCAGTTTTTTGTTTCTTTTTTGTTACACCCTCCTTATATACTAATTCTTATATACTTTCTCCCATTTGTATGGCACGCCGTAAAAAGCTTGTGAGAGTCACGTCACGTGACCGCTAGAGGGCGCCGACTGGAATGCATCCGTCACTTGCTGGCAACAAGAGCCGTATCGGAAGTGAGGTTCACGAAAAGGCCAGTGTCAATCACGAAAATCGAGCCAACCCAAAAACCCATCATGCACTACTTGCCTAAATATATGCAAAAATTCCCCACAGTTCATGGATTTGTTTCATAGTTGGTCGTACAGTCGTCCCTCGCCATATCGCGCTTCGACTTTCACGGCTTCACTCTATCGCGGTTTTTCAAGAACAGTGTTTGTAAAATTAAATAAATGTACAATTATTTCCTCAAATTTTGTCTATATGCTGGGTAATAATACGAATGCAATCGGGACTAAAGGTGTGTTATTTCATGTGTAGAGGGCTCTAATAATGTTAACAACCGTATTTAGAAGATTGCAAACAAGTTTCTTATATGCTCTAAATACGAAAATATTCAATTTTGAAATAAAGAATCCCACTTCGCGGAAATTCACTTATCACGGTAGATAATAGAAACGATTA
>WWPM01023049.1:0-11781 GCA_023279145.1 Glomeris maerens
TTTTTTTAAGGAATGTGTGTTCATATTTTGGAACATTCAGTACAACGATGCCTTGCGAATATGATTACATTAATGACGATGTTGATGATGTTGAAGTGGTGATTATATTCGTTCCACATAACTGCCCATACATTTACACTATTGAGGAAAAAGTGTTGTGCCTTTGATTTTGTTCTTTTTTTACGTCCATCCCAGCAAATTGTTTGATTGCAAGAATGGATGTTTTGCCTTTTGTGTACATGTGCGTATGAATGTATTTGGTCTATGGTTGACCTCGTACTGATCTTTGCATGGTGCTTCAAAATGTCGGCGATCGCATTGTTTTCTTGTTGGAAGCATTGGACATATTGTTGATGTTGGTTGTTTGGCCCACACAATGTAAAACCGTTTCAAAGAAAAACAAATTGACAAGGGATGAGAATATTGTAGCCGTGATCTCTTGTCATTTTCAACAAACACTGCAATGTTATGTCAAATTAAGTGACCTATACCGACCATCCAAGCCTTCATTTTTGCCTCTTGGAAATTGTTTTCGGCGTAAAAAGTGCTCCGTCTGTGGACGAAATTAATAAAAATGTGCATTCCTGGAATCAAACTGTTATTGTTTATTTGTCGAACTGTTAAAGATGAATTTTTTGAAGGGACTCTTCTTGGTTTCAAAGGTTATACCAAAAGAGTAGACCAAGGATTACTGCAGGGAATTATATTGTATAATAGCCATTTAATATTGTTAATTTTTTTTGGAAAATTCCTGCTAAAATTATATTTTCCATTTTACGCGTAAAAATTAGTGGATCTTTGGTTTAACACAAAAACAATCAAGGTTCAAATAGGCCTACATGATTAAGTTTGCACTAAAAATGGCGCCGGAAATTTCTCGACATTTTCATTAGTTTAAATAAAACTAGCGCATATATTTGGGTTGATGTAGGATAATAGTTTTGTCATGTTACGGTAGATGGCAGCACTCGCAAGTGGAAAGACCGAGCAGGGAGGTTCTATATGAATAGGGAGTGTCAATTGGAACGCCCCGTTATGACGTCATAGTCATCGCAGGCAGTCACGTGATAACGACGCCATCTTCGGGTATCGCATCTCTTATTGGGTGAATATCGATGACGTTTTTAAAAGCGCTATATTTCAACATTTCGGAATGGAATTTCAGGATCTTGCTAACAAACATGTCCTATTAAAGTCGAACTCTGTTATAGTGGACTCCAAGGGACCGGCAAAAATGTGCACTGTATCCGAGGTGCATTATATCCGAGTAATGTTATAAATATTCGTGGACTTTTCTCACTACGTACTTTAAGCATGCATGTATGCATACTTGCGTAATGTTTTCTTCTCCATACGAGAGATAATTATTACAATATCTTATGAAAGCGTTTCTACAAGAGCAGATTATTCATGCACAAAATAATGAGTTATGTGTCTTTGTTGGCAATGTGAAGACCGAAACATTTTTCCTGTTTCACTTCCAAGCAATGTTTTACTGGTGTTCACACCTGGGTGTACATCTTGTCTTTCAAAGAATCTTGTCGAAACTTTCAACGATAACTCTTTAGATAACATGGGAGCAGAATACACGTTCTACGGTATGTATGTACCATATACTGAACATACAGGGTAACAATAAATAAGCGCCCCAAAAAGAAAATGTAATATCTCGAAATCTGCTGCATATAATTTGCTTAAACTTTGGGATTATGCAATAGCAACCACTAAATTTATTTCGCACATGCGCATTATAACCAAGTTCTACTATTTACAAGAGAATTTGACACATTATGCATAGCAGAGGGAAACAAAAAATGTTTTTATTCTTATAACATTGAATTAAATGACACATTTTGGAGAACTTGATGAGAAGTTATGCAGTTGACATGTGTAAATGTAATTTCATTTGGGATTTGTACAGTTTTTCTTTGGAGCTTGGTAGAAAACTGTTGATGAATTTGGATATTCTGCTGCGTAATTGTACTGAAAACCAAACAAATTATTAATGTTTGGAAACTTTTTGTAAAACCTAATGTGTACTTCTAAAAAAAACTATTCAATGTGCTTACTAATTCACCGGTCTGATAACGGCAATCAACTTGGATTGTATCATGGCCTTGTATTCTTCTGATATTGGAAACGTCATTTTCCGTTAGAGTAGATGCGTCGTAATTCAACAGATAATTATATAATGCCATATTAATTACAGTAGAGGTATCGTTGATATTTACACTGTAATTGAAATTTTGCAGCTTGATGTCATCTTCTGGTACGAAATTTCCTTATAATTGTTGCTTTTATTCTTACTGTTCTTCCACGTGAAATATTTGATAAAGTTCTTTGTATGGACCTGATTTTCTGCATTCTGTTGCATCGACTGCTGGGTAGTATTCCATATAGATCATGCACATTTCATCTGTGCTTTGCAAACCACCCTGTGAAATACAGTAAAATATGACTTGGCAATTGGATTCGTTTATGTTTGGCTTGTAAAGCTAGATTGATTAAATTCCAGTTTCACTTGACAAATTCAAAGGAACCTGATAATTAGCCGGACATAAACAGAATAAATACTTCATAACTACCAATGTGAGACTACTTCTGTCTGTTGTGTCGTATTCACATTCCCCCAAAATGTAGTCTCCCTAAAAATATACATACAGTACATTAAATCACTCTGTTATATCAGCTTTGTGAATTAGACATCTATTTGGTAAGTTACCGGAAGAATTTTCACAGGATCTGCTAATATAGTTGGTACCTTAATACGAATAATAGATGGTAGTTATATGTTATTTAACCAGAAAAGAACTTTTTAATTGTTAGGGTGTATTACTAACCTGCTGTTCAAAGTCCCAATCGTTTTCTTCGAACATAGGAGGAAGTTCAATACCATTTCGAAAATGGCGAACTTTGCCTTTTCTCACTTGAAGATTATTAGAAACTCGTAAGACTTGCAAAAGTAGGTTCATTACATATTAGCATTGTACTTACAAGCCTTATGGCCATGAAATGTAAAGCTTGTTAGGTTTGCACCTTTGGGAAAAAGCTGAGAGACAGAAATCAATTTACAAAGACTTCAGTTCCTTAAGTTTATTGTAAGCCAATCATGTTTGCGCACTTTGAAGTTAGATTGATTTTGATCAAATTTAATAAGAGCAGTAAATTAAAGCTCGACATTCTACTTAAAGGTGACCTGACATGGCAATTTTCGACATTTTTAATGTTTATGAAATTTGAAGGAAATATATTCCACATAATGTGGAACCTCCCTGCGAATTTTCAGATTTTTCTGTGTAGCCATTTTCAAACTGTGAGCAGTTGAATCTGCTGCAGCGGAGTGACAGTTAGCAGGTGTAGATAGGGAGATACACCTGCTAAGTGTCAAATTTCTACACGTATGGGTGCCATCCGTAGCAGTAAATTGCGAGGGAAAATGGCGGATCGTGCACCTGTGCTGTGGAAATGCCCCGGGTGGTGGTTACAACCAGAAACTGGTTTGAGCAAGTAGGCTTTCCATACTTTTAGTCAACGTCATCGAGTGACTTCATCAACTCAACTGCGCATGTGCAAACATTTCACTCTTTACTCCGATTTGTCTCCAAATATCTCGTAAAATAATTTCATTAAAATAAATTGCAAAAAGTAGTTTCCTTATTTTGTGGTGATTGTTCTACATTGTCATTTTCAGGGTATGTTACAAAACCTTGTCATGTCACCTTTAATATAATAAATTTTCTTATCTCTTATCTCTTGTTAAATTCTTTATTTTGTGGATGAGATACATTTAAATTGTAAAAACCTGTAAAATATCGAAAGCCACTGAATTTTACGAAACAATTCCAAGAATTGTGGGGCTAAAAATCACATCTTGTTGGTGCAACTTGCTGGGGAAAAACTAGTGCGCAACCGATGGACCGTTTACCCATTTGTGCCAAAAAAGTTTGAGTTGATGGCATATGTTCAAAGCAAATAATAGACTGTGAATCTGTGAAATACGTTTAATTGCGGGTGACACTGTAATTAATCGAGCCATATGCGTGTCTGGGATATAATGAATCATTTTCAATTGAATAATAAGTTCTATGAACGCAATTATGTGGTAGCTACTAATAAGAATTGGCTTTGGAATAAATAAATACCTGTTTTGTACATTCTGGTGGACAGCTGACTATTACAATGAAAGATGGCTGTCTTGGGGGTATAATCGTTGTAAGATCTGTCATTCCTAAGGTTAATGTGAAGAAGCCGCTCTCGTGTTCCCTCAACTTCTCAGTCAAGTAAAATCGTACGGTTGTTTGATCAACTAATCCTAATTATAAACGTTTATATCAATATGCATCTTGTATAACGCAACATGGTCAAGTGAATATTAGAGGTTACCTTTTAGTTGACCCGGATTGTTATAGTGCAAATTCAACATGTAATGTGTTTCTTGACCAACTTCTCCAATTATGGCTCCCATATCAGGTGGTAAAATGGCGCCCTGTGTGTTTGATTTTAGCATTTATAAAATTATATCGCATACCACTTAGTATTTCATTTTTTTCATGAAAGCACCATTTGTCCAACAGATGATATAAGTATATATTCAATACAATGTGCACTGCATTTGTCACCATAATGATCTGCAGGATTGTTTCCATAAAGAAGAGTAATTTTTTTATTACAATGGAACAGAACAAAGTGGTGTAACAGATTGTGATTGTTAGGATCCGCCAGAATTTCCCACTATACATGAATAATAACCAAGAAAATTAGCAATGGCCAACTTGAAATTTCTCTTATACAAATGACAATTCATTCTAATATGCGTACTTAAAGATTCAGTAAAGTTTGATAGCATTTTCGGAATAGATTTTGTTCAATGTTTTCCAGTAAAATCGCTAAATGCATAAGAATACAGTAAAAATGTAAGACCTTTTTATTTGTTGAAAGAAAGAATTAAGGAGATTAGGATGAATTGTTGTGTTTTATTGTATATAGTATAATTACTCCAACACGATGACGTTTGTTTGGATATGCAGGAAACTTGAAATACTTGCAAACATAGCTAGTAAGAACTGGCGCAATGTTAACCTGAAAATTGAAGAACCCAAATCACTATCATTTCACTATACAGGGTGTTTCCGAACTCGGTGGACAAACTTGAAGGATATATTCCCTGCATAAAAACTAGACAAAATTTCCTATAAACCCATGTCCGCAAATGCTTAGTTTTTTAAGCAGCACCTGCATAAAATGTTTCATCCATAATTAATGCTCCCCAACACCTTTCCATTGATCATTCATTACGCGTTCCTAATAAAGATGTGGGGAGCATGAATTATGGATGTCACATTTTATGTAGGTGCTGCTTAAAAACCTAAGCGATTGGGGACATGGGTTTATTGGAACTTTTTGTCTAGTTTTTATGCAGGGAATACACCCTGCAAGTTTGTCCCTGTAGTTTAGAAACACCCTGTATATAATATACTATGAGCTGTGAAAACTACAATTCTCAAATGAAACCTTTGGCATTTGCAAATCCCAAGCGTAAACATCATTAGTGAAGTTAAAAGTGGTTGGTTTTGGTCCAATGTAGGAAATTTTAAGAGCTCTGGTTCCTCGGTTTACAGGACCATGGTATTCTAACCCTGTCTCGGCTTGCGGGTCTTCATCCCGCCACGCGTATATGAAGCGCATTGTGTCGTTCTATGAAATTAACTCCAATTTTTTCAAATGAAATTCTTAACTTGTTAATTATTTCAAATCTTACTTCACCGTTATATCAATATCATGGTCATCGCAAGTGTCCAGTGTTCTTCGGAACCGAAGCACGGTATGCGTGTCGTTCTCGTAAGCCGCCAACAATTCGTAGTCTTGACTCTCATCAATTAATGGTTCAGCATTTTCAGTTGCATATCGATCCTTCGTTAATTAAACTATACTTTTTTAACTTGGTTTTATTACACATTACGAATAATTAATTAAAGGAACCTACATGGAAGAACACTTGGGAGTCCTTTACCCATCCTATGGCAATATCAGCACCTTTCATATCACCTTTCGGTGAAAAGCCAAAGCCAACATATCCTTTTGTTCTAACATGAACTTCAAACGTCATATTGACATCGTTCCAATCCAAAAATAATTGGTAATCGCCATTTGGATCTAGCATCAACTCATTTTTCCAAGATTCAGTGACAACCATATTCATATGAGCAAACATTGCCACGAGACCGACTAATATTTTGGAAGACATCTTGACGCGAATGGATATCGCCTGAATAACAGTAGTTTATGGTAGTCGATGCTCTTTTAAGATGTTTGAATTTTAGCTGAGCGTAATTTGTTACTAGTTACTGATTGTTACCGTCATTTTCAGTTGGCACAAACGGATATTATTTTTTGGCATAAATAGCTCTTGGCAGTTGAATCGCTATTCATTACACAATTTGGTTTTGAAATGTGCAGGATATCCTTTTATTTTATAAGTGATTATGAATTTAGTGTCTTTTCATTTCTATGTCGTTTCCATTGTATTAATTTACGGCACTATTGTGTTCAGTGCCAATATGCATGCAAATGAAAATGCAAACTGACTTTATTGTTCTTTTAGCAAAACGAAATATGTATGTTGACACTCCTCAGCTGTGAGCCACGAAAATATGACAGTTGCAGGTCCGAAATTTTTTATTAATTTTTTGGAATATGTAATACATTTTTTAGCAACTTTGAAATCCAGTGAAAGCGTAATAGTTTCAACAGTAAATGTTTTTTTTTGCAGACAATCTAAGAAAGTAGGATATCCTTACTAATTTTACTATTAAATTTCAACTATGTAGGTTAATTATCTAATTTTGCTGAGTGGTCCAAAGTTTGCCAAATGTGCAGCATTGACAAAACTTTGAGTAATAATAATTGTGCGATTTAGGAACCCCAGATTGAGTTAATCTTTGTGTCGTTTAAAAGCCCAGCTGTTTAAAGGATTATTACAAATTTTCACTTAATTTTACACCCTCACATTTGTTAAATTATGAATTTTCATCGTGAGCAACTCCTGCAGTGCTTCATGCTCATCGTCGGCGCCGCCAGCGCCATCTAGCGGACGCGATCGTTAAGAAAACGATATGATATTCCACCTTAATATGTATTTCAGTAAAATTGTTGCAGTACAAATTTAGCATGTAATACAGTTACTTTGCCAACTTCAATAACAGCTCCCGAATATCATCTGGTGAAATTTGGGCCCTGTGTTATGCAATATGAATAAAATAAAAAGACATTGCGTTATTTATCACATAGATAATTGGGTTCAGTATTGGTCCGAAAATTACAACTGGAAAACTATGCAAGTTGGTAAAAACTTGTACAATTTTTATTGAGATATGTGGATTATCTAAATCTCCAGGTTCAAGGCAAAGTAAACCCTGGTGGCGAAAGTACGAAACTTAGAAACTGACTTTTAAGGTTTGAAGGCGTGGGAAAAAGTGTTTCTTTTCGTCGTGTTTTTTATCCGCCTAAAAAAATAATAATGAGGTTGGCGAAGTTGTCCTTTTTGGCCTGCTGAAGGTGAACAACTTTGTTTTACTTTCAACACAACACCTTGCTTGCTGCCATTTACAGACAAAACTTGAGCAAGGAATACGTACAGCACACCGAAATGATTTGTTTTATTGATTTTAATTACCTGTAATTGTGAGCATACAGAGAAATTTGTCTTCGGAAAGGTAAGAAATCTGGTGTCAGCCTATTTCTTAACTTATTGTCAATAGAATGACACCATTCAGCAATGTATTCTTGTTTCCATTCTGTAGAGAATGGGTCAAAATATATTGTTGTATTTTATTTTTTTTTAATATTACCTCCATTGTCATGTGAATCAGAATGCGAATATTAAATACAGCTTTTTCTGTGGGGATACACTTCGATTTTGTGAAAACTTTTAGTGAAGAGAAGGAGCAAAATTTATCTAATTAATTCCAATACTTTTGCCACGATTTGGCATTATATGCTGTAACAGTCAATGCATCCTTAAATGGAGAAAAAAAGGACTGGAGTTTACTTTTTGGTGACATCATCGAAAAGGCGTGTCTAATAATGTATTTGGCAAAAACACAGGAATGATTATTAGCTATTGTTAATCTGCGCAAGTTTTATTGCACAATATCCACGGCAGTCTGTTATGTAAGAAACTTGAAAAAACCAGTGAGTTCTAAATTATACAGCACAGTCCTCCCTCGTTAATCCGGCAGATATGGGACCAGAGCCCCGCCGGATTACCGGAAATTAACTAATAATGACGAATTTTAACAGCAGAAACTACGTTTTATTGCACACATCTTGTATGTTACACATTTGCATTGAAATTTGAAGGTAAACGAGCTAAAACAGTACAAATTAAGAACAAATTTACTTGTTTTGTAGCAATACCCCAGAAAAAATTATGCAGCAGATTTTCTACAGAAAAACAATGATTTCTGCAGGGAATCTACAGAAATTCCTATAATTTTGTAGATTATCTGCAGAAATCAATATTTATCTGTAGGAAATGTAGCAGCATATTGTCAGATGCGACTGCAGATTTTCTGCAGAAAATATAAGTTATTAATAGTTTGCAGATATTTTTTCAGAATTTCAGATTTTGTACACGTATTTGTAGATTTTCTACAGATTATTTTCAGTCATTGCGGAAATTCTGCAGAAAGCACTATTTAAAATTATTTCAGCATAAATAATAGAAACAGAGTGAATGGAATAAATTATATCAGCATGAATGTACAGAAATTCTTAAGATTGAAATCTTTATTTCCCTCCTGACAAGTTTACTAACAAATTTTAAGGAGGAAGGCCAAAAAAACGCCGGATTACCGGAGGCGTAGGATAATCGAAGGGCCGGATTATCGAGGGAGGACTGTATATATATATATATATATATATATGTATTGGAAAAAAGAGGCGATAAATGAAGAGAGGAATTCTGGGAAAGGTCGGGGAACTGAAGACTTCAAAATTCCACGATTACTTAATATTAATTGGGCGCAGTAACCACATGAAAATAACTAAGTTAGTAGAACCACTGATGGCCCTAAATACGAATTCCACTTCGCCAATTACCAGTTTTGTGAACATTGAAAGTTAAAGTGAGTAATTAAGTACATATTATGTGTTGCTGTTGTAGGTATAATAAGATGCCGGAGAAAAGACAAGTGGGATCACATTCGGAAATCTCTTTCGAAGAAAGTGCCAAAGGACCTGAATCTGAGAAATCATACGCCACATCTAAGACAAATTACAGTGGACATGTAACCGCAACAGTTGATATTGCTAGAAATCCTTTATGTCCGCCAATCAGAGGACTTTGCTGTCTGATCATACTCTTCAATTTGGCCATTCTACTTATTTGTTTGGGTTTCATTGTTGTTTGCCAATTGAATGACATCCCGTTTGCTTACGGAGTAGCTGTGTTCATCCTCATTTTTGGCTTCATTACATTGGTTGGCTGCTTCATCTACTGTTTTCTCATCTGCAGCAAGTACAAGGAGAAGAAAGCCATCGAAGGTGATGAACTGAGATGGACACACCAGTGGAAAAAGACTGCTCATTTCGGCAACAATGATAATGAAATTAATTACAGTAATGATGTTACGCAAGATTACCCAATCTGAACTTGTCATTACATGGCTTTAACCCAATTAATAAATGAAGTGATACAACCCACTTGCCATTTTATATACAGTATACAGATGCATGTGGTGGTCATTCAAGTGCGTTGTCTACATAGGTTAGTATATGCATACCAAGGTAGAGTGATTATGCATTATGAATTCATAAACATCATTCCTTGTGAATTAAATACTTGGATATTGTGTTGTTTGTATAATGTCCCAAAATAATAATTGTAATCCACGCAGTTCCATCATGTTTAAGGTCAAATATAGCAATATTACATAACGCTCATCATGTTTCATCACAAACTTAATAGCTTTGTTTTTTGTAATTTCACAAAATGAAATTGATTTTTTATTTCACAATTTGAATATATGCTTTGTCTGAAATATGAACTTGTTTGTTTCAACTTTTTGTGGCCGATAATATAAGGTGATTTTTTATTTGGGTAAAGTTTGAAATATTTGCCATTTCAATTTGTGAATGAATGAATGGAGTTACGGATATCCGGATGTTCACAAATTTGGAAATGTGAAGTGATTTTTGGCAGTACTGGCTCTCCTTATTTTCAGTGTCGTCAGCAACAATTGTGCGCCACCTATATTGGGGGTTCGGCAAATTCAGCGATTTCAGTCTGTGTCATGGTGTATTCAGCACATGAAGTTGAGGTTGTCGATTTCATAAGTTGCGCAATTGAAATTGAGTTTTCTCTGCGCACCGACGAATTTCTTTTGCAAGTTACTAGGTGGTTTTGAAGAAGTAATGGTAACTCTTGTGTGGTTAAAATCGACGTGGATTGGTCGTAATTACCACCAGAGGCTTATCAGTTTTTTACTTTTCGTAAGAAACTATGGAAGTCAATTTCCACAGGTAAAAAAAGCATGCGAGAATTGTAAATTAATAAATTAGGTATTTATTTAAATAGTAATCAAGCTTTTGAGCAGATTTTTGCATCGAAATTATTTAATTTTCGAACGTATTTCGTATCTGAAACTGACGTTTCAATTGCAAAATATGATCTTCAATTAGAGTTCATATAAGGTCAACTGCTATAATGTCATTTGCAATTAAAATAGATATATAATGTATTGTAAAATAATTCTGCCATTAGTTTTTTGTAACTCTACTTAGTTTTTAACAATATATAAGAATTTATTTGTGCATTTTAAACAACGATTTTAGTGAACTTTCTGTGAACATTCTTGGACCGGATTAAAGCACTTTTAAAGTTGTGCTGCCCCTATATAAGTTTTTATTTCATAATATAAACAATATAACAAACGGTAAAATATAGAATTTCGTGTTTCGACTTAGAAATAACATTTTGCAAATTAATGAAAAGTTGCCTAATACCGTTTCTTATTGGAATTAAAGTCAGTGATTAATTCTGCATATAATATACATCTGCTTCGTATATAGGTATGCATATTTTCACAATTTATTGTGATAAATCGAGCGATTTATATAATTTACGTTACAACTTTTACCTAATTTGATGCTCAAAGCACTTCGTTTAATGCTTAATTTTCCAAGTAAAATTATAATTGTTGTTCCCAATATATTTCAGCAATGAAATTAATATCCAATACAAAGGATGCACGAAAATCTTCAAAGGTTTTGGTCCAAACATAGAAACCAAAACTATAGAAAAAATCGAAGTAGAACAAATTTCTCTGGGACAGTCTCATTGTCTTATTCTGACCTCGCAACATGAGGTGTTTGCATACGGCAATGTAAATTTTGGTAAGTTGTGACACATTCATTCACTTAATTCTTCGTTTCTGTATACTATAATTTCTTTAATTTCCAGGCCAGCTCGGAATTCCAACTAATAATGATAACGAAATTGCTGATCCACTTCGAGTGCAATCCCTGGAAGGTGTTGATGTGGTGAAAGTTGCTTGTGGGCTTAATCATTCTGCCGCAATTGACAACTATGGTGCCTTGTACATGTGGGGTGATAACCGTGCTGGACAATGCGCAGTTGATTCTGTCCAAATTGTCCAACTTCCAACATTGGTCCAATTCTGCACGCATTCCACACCGAGTGATAGTTTCCAGAGCCATGTGCAAATTGAACAGGTGATTTCATTTTTCCTTGCGGCTCGTTTTGATTGCGGTGATCACTCA
>WWPM01023050.1:0-10388 GCA_023279145.1 Glomeris maerens
A
The DNA here is from genome assembly GCA_023279145.1 of Glomeris maerens. NCBI lineage: Eukaryota > Metazoa > Arthropoda > Diplopoda > Glomerida > Glomeridae > Glomeris > Glomeris maerens. Next base: position 2 of record WWPM01023050.1, read on the forward strand.
AGCAATATGGTGCCATAATGAATTTTCCAGTACTTGACTGACAAATATTAGCTAGATGATGAGTTGTTTGGATGCTTGAGGGCGAAGATGACAAGTAAGAAGTAAAGCCAGTGATGGTATGAACTAAATTACCTCAAAGTGTGTACATATATCCCTTCACGGCTGGGTTTCTGTTAAGTGCCATGCCAGGGCCATACACCAAATTTTAACCAACTCCACCCATCACTTGTGCACCCAAATAAGCACACCCATCCTTCATTGCATGGGTTGAAGAAGGAGGACACTTTTTATGTTGAGGTTGACGCCTTAACGGCCTTTATTTTTCATATTGAAGTTCACGCATTGCACTTTTCAATTTTGAAAGGACAGTTTGTCATTTTTCAAATGCCTACCCAGATATACACAGGATGACTCGGCATGCAGACTATTCAAGTGCAAATATTTCTCAACATGATTGTTGAAACATGATGACATGTCAATGCGAGAAACTTGGTCGAGTTACGCCCCTGTTGCAGGCGTACGTACCTGGCCTGCGCGTCTAAAGGGCGTAAGTCGATCACGAATTAAATAAATCCCGATACCGAATATTTTACGTAATTTGCAACAGCAGAAAAGATAAGTGCAACTGTCATAACATGCTTTATTGGGGATAGCAGTGTAAAATTACGTTAATTGGTACACAATTGTGGTGAATTTCAATGCCCCAGCAATTTGAATCTGGTGGTGCAAAATATCTCTATTTAGCATAAAGACCGGAGATTGGGTTCACTTTTGGAAGCGAAACCATCAGATAATGAAGCCAATTTAAATGAACAAAGGACTCTGTTGTTTTCACAATCCCATGCGAGCCCTTAGGGTTTTCATATAGCCTTTATATGGAATGTAATCCGCGTTTCTGAAACAACATTTACTTTGTCCATGAGATAAAGCACAGTTTCTGTCACATATAATCCTTAGCTCCAGGGATTGGACGCAATTTGTACAGTGCACACCATATATAGGTATATATAGATAAGGACACGTGTCTTTTGAGACCAATTGGAAGACTGGATGAATATGGAACCACCAAGCAGCCAGGTAATCGTCCTGTATATAGAGATGGTCCCCACGCTATACTGTTGGCCATCATCAACCAGAATGTGAAAAACACTTTTTGGAATGGGTCACATGGTCGAGGACCTGTCGTTTGAGATCAAGATTGATGCGATTGGGTGAAAAAAGCCAACAGGAGACAAGGGCATCCATCTTTGCCCAGAGGATGTAGAACAATGCAGACTGTATGAATTACGCCAGCATAGAGATGTTTTGTTCACGTATCATCTGTTGTCAACAGAAAATCGAAATGACAACTAGTATCTGTCGGTGACAAAAGCCCTTGCGTGTCCAGTTGTGTGTCTTCCACAGCATTCACTTCGATGTCATCATCTGTGCAGTCGCAGAGCAACATAGGATCGTGTTCCAAGACTGGTGAAGGAGTGCGTATATTATTCATCAGTTCATCAATGGTATCGAAGTCTTGTTCGCAATTGGATGGCGAAGCAACTGGACATCGTGCCGCAATCTCGGCTTCAGTGCTCTCTTTGTCCTCTTCAAGAATGGCGCTCAGTGCCCTGATGTAGTTCATGGCCAGCCTTAAGGTTGTGATCTTGGTAAGTTGCTTATTGCTAGAACTAGATGAGTCGCTCAGGTCATCCTGAGAGGAGGATGCAGGGAAGGAAGGCACCACTTGCTGCAGTCTTTCAAAAGCGGCGTTGATCTCCTGCATCCTGGTTCTTTCTCTTGCGTTCGCAGTCTTGCGACGGTACTTACTCAAAGGTGCAGGACGAACCTTGATGGCCTGCTTCTCTTTGCGGCGTTCACTCGATGGTCCTCGACTGTCCAGTTTGACCGTCGTCCCGGCGTTTTTTGACGATCGAGGACGAAGATTGTACTCCGCCATTGCGTCCATCACCTTGACTTGGTGAAGCACGTGGGATAAACCTTGAATGGTATACTGGAAAAGGCAGATTTTTTGAAACCATTTCCAAGAAAATCACTATGCTGTATGTATAGTTGTAGGTGAATGCATGTAGCCTATACATTATAATAAAAGTGTGATATTGCAAAGAACTGGGTGCTTATTATTATGAATGACTGCTTTATTAATTTACTAGTATATATACAATATTATCTTGTAAAATTGAGTGTGTGTATTATGTTTTGTGAATTAGAGGAATTTCGAAATGCAATTATGCAGCTTTAAGCCTGATGAGGCTTAATTGTTTAAAGTCAGTCGGCTTAAGCCTAGTGATTTTAATATCAAACGTTACTGAAAAGTGGTAGTTTGAGCTACTTCTGATTTCACATATGAAAAAGTCAACATATGCTTAATCAAAAGTACTTGTTTCAATCAGGAATTTACAAAACATATGAGCAACAAGGGGTTATAGGGTTCCTTTTGTTAGTCTAATTATCGCTTTATGGAACATTATAATGTAATTAAATGTAATATTAGTATAGGCCATAGTTATTGGTGAGGTCTATAACATATTTGCCAATAAATCTGCAGATAATCTGCAATATTACAAGAAATTTCAGCGAGGTTGCATGTATTTTCCCAGAAGGCTTAAAATGCTTTAAAATAATTTCTCAATTGTTATGTAATGAGCAGTGTAAAAGATTATCCATGGAAAAGCAACAATGCATTAAATAGTCTACATGTTTCTTTTATAGTGTCATCTTATGGAGTTCACTCAGAAATTAATCATCACAATGTATATATTATAGTGAGAAAGTTTTTTTTGTAAAATCATTGCAAGTGAAATTATAAATGTATAAATGGTGGACTCAAAGGAAATATTTACCGTGAGAGTTGGCTGAATATTGGGTTATCTTAAACGATATTAATAACATCTAACTGTAATTGTAAGTAGCGGTTAATGCTGTTTGACTGTAAAGACAGGTTATAAACAAGATACTAGACGACTGTCATGCAATTGCAGATAATACAAAGTTAACATTATAAAAATACACTTGGGCGTAAAATGGCAATGAAAGTTCCAGAAATTTGTGGACAATGTTAATTTATTTGAAACGCCATTTTTGATATTATCGACTGCAGCGCCGTTTAGTGGAATAAGTTAAAACTTGTTTTGTTTTAGATATACAAAAAAGTAGATGACCTACTAATGTTACTTACCCGGTTTGTAGAGTTTTGCGATATATATAGGCAAAATATCCGACACAAGTTTGCTTTGGTGGTCCGAGTGGACAAATGGCGACTGAAAAGTTGCGCGGCTCTTACTTTTCTTTTCTTTTTTTTTCAAAGTGATTTCTAAGGGGGCGTTTCCCCAACATCTTGTAAAATTTCTCGATAAGGAGATGCACTTATAAGGGGGCACCTTCGGATCTTGCCAACACTCCCAAAAAGCGTGGGCGAATTGTTGTTCCCTGTAAACTCCTTCACCCAAACCGTCCAATGCCGAGCACATGCATGTAAAAAAACACCCAAAAAACTATGGTGTTTCATAAGTACCTGCCACTTTTGAAACACCCTGCTTTCTCAATCAATCTCATAACCAGGTGAATGTTGTCAACCCTTTTTTAATTGAACATTTGGAAACTGGCTTTTTTTTTCAATAGTTTTCTTCCTTGTATTTCTTACAACTTTGTTACAACTTCATAATCACATGACATTGGGCAATTCATCCACTCATTCATAAAAGTGCTAAAATATTTTATCGCAGTGACAGCAAATATTGTATGTGCATCTTACTCCAAGGTGAAGTAAATAGCCTTGTGTGCGTTTTGTGAATGAAGTTGGTTGAGAGACATTTATAAATATTAAGCTATATTCTGTATTACCACATTATGTCATAGAGCTTTATTGGAAATGGTTTTCTAAATTGTTGGCATAGTTAGGGTCATACATGTTGCATTGTGTGGCTAATTTATACGTTTATTTATTCAGGTTACCTGGCCCATTTCATGTGTTTTGCATTTAGATTTGATTTTAAACTGCATTTGTCAGTTCGCCGTTTCTATAAGACATATAGAACATATGCAAATATACCCCAAGATGTAAATTTTCTTCGCTAAACTTGTGTTTGGGTACATTTGTAATGAGACTACTGAATGCAGTCGATGCCATGATAGTAGTACGTACTTTCTTTTTCAGAATTTTGATTTAAACAGAGGAAAAACCTCTTTGTATAGTAACCTAATCTTCTATACTGGCAAAAGTTTGAAGTAAAGCAAAGATATTTGCATACATAACAAATGGGAATTCGATGGAAACGATTTGAAACGCTGCAGCTCATTAATAATAATTATTCAATGCAATGGGTTGCAATGGATGGCCAACAGGTGGTTCATGGCTCAACAAGGTTCCCAAGGTAGTGAAAACAGTGTCAAATATAAAGGAAAAGTTAGAAATTGCTGCATGGGAGAGGCACATGTTACATATGTATAACCTATGGGTGCGCATTGCACGTTCAGGAAATAGTTTTTTCCCCAATATATATGCAGGTTGATTTGCATAATTGATTCCGAATAATATCTGTGTCATGTGGGGAAGGTGTGAATACATTAATATTTGATTAAACGAAGGCTTGCGTACCTATTTGAAATTGCGTGTTTTCGGATATTGTGGGATAGGCAATTGGCGTCAGTCGGCTGACCGACCTCGGCTCGCCCACATCTCAAATTTGCCTCTTTCCACTCCCAAAATGTGCGTGTTGCCAGTTCAGCTTCACCCAAACCAATAATGAATAGGGTGCATCCAGGTGGATGTGAAAAAAATAGCCGCAACCATGCATTTTGGTAAATAACAAGTTATATTATTCATGTAGAACATGTATTTGGCTATTAGATGATACTAACTGAACACAATCAAACATGTTCATCTTGTAAATGAGATCGAAGTAATAGACATATACATACTACAGTAAAACCTGTAAATTTGAGCACCTGGATAGACTAAGCACTCGCCCAAAATGAGCACTTTTTTATATCCCGGACGAGTCCCATAGACTTTACATTGCAAGACACCTGTATAGAGTGAGCACCTGTCTACTGTGATCAGTGAGCACCCCTGATTGATCCCAGCGACCGATATACCTGTGTAGAATGAGCAGCAATGCTTGTTTGTTGCCGTCTTGTCAGCAGCACCACCTGTGATTTACATAGTTGCGAATTTAGTTGTTTTTGATTAAAAAAAATCGTCAGTGGTGAAAATGCCTAAGCAAAGATACATTGGGCGAACTTTGGAAGAAAAGAAAGAAGTTCTGGATCTTATGGACAACGGAATGAGCCAAAGAAAATTGGCAGCTTGAAGGCAAAATCATCAAGTCCGCAAAGAAACAAAAATCGATCACTGATTATTTTTCTTTAGTGTAGTACAGTACATAGTATTGTGCCAGATGTATAGTGCATACTGTTTGTGTTTAATCCGCATGTTTTAAGTGGTACCTAGATAGACTGAGCACCTGCCTAATTTGAGCACATTTTTCTTGTCCCGCAGGTGCTCACATTACACAGGTTTTACTGTATATTACAATCTTCATAATACTGTGAAGAAATTAGTTTATCAAGTAAGTCGCCATATTAGGCTGCATGTATAGTACGTTAGTTGAAGAAGTCTTATCTTTCCTATTTGAAGATATGACTGCTGAGATCATCTATCATGCAGCAGATCTCTAAAGTAGGATTTCCATGGATATGATATACATCTGAGTTCCAGCAAAAACTATGTATAATTCGTGAAATTAATTCTTACATTTCTTGATATCTCGAATCCATTTATGTAGGTACGGTAGTAATCTACATTTCAGCCGAAACAAGAATTTGAGATTTCAAATATCAGTTGCTAAACTATCTTTATAACTTTTGTTTTCCTTTGACAAAGGTCCCAAAACTAGGTTATTTTAATATAAATGTAGATTGTTCTAGTGAAATTGGGCAGTTATTATTGCTTTTAAGAGTATAACCTCGCATTCAAATATAAATTGTGGAGAGCAGTACGTATTACAACTTCACCTTTTTTTGACTGCTAAATATGTGAGAAAAATCTGAGTGGAAACAAGCAGAGGCTTGTGAAAAATGAACCCATATTTAATGGTGACTGAAACATTTATTTTCCAGTTGTATTGTTATTCTTTTCCCGAAAGTGTGTACCTAAAGCATAGAAAGGGAAGTCTTCAATACAACACAATGGCTTTTAAATTATCATCATCACTGTCCAACTTTATTATTACAAAGGCACATGTTAGTTGCAAACGCAGTTCAACTCCTAAGAAATACAAACAAAAAAGTCTTTACGACAAAAGGCACGGTTTTCGGCTTGAAGAATACATGACTGCACATCAGCTGCTGAGAAGTTTCCTGTGCGCTTCCTTTTGGAGCTTCTTGACGGCCGATGTGGGTGGGCAGTAATCATCTTCTTCTTCGATCTCGTCGCCGTGCCGCCTCTTCGAGCAGCAGATGGTGGCCACGTCGCACGCATCGGCCATTTTTGCGTAACTACCTAACACCGTCTCCATGGGACACAAAAGATCATCGCAACCCGGCAACGTGACGGGGCGTTCTTGCACGAAAGCCATCAGCTTGTAGTCATGGCCCCCACCGGAGTCGGACCTGCCACACCGGAAGAGCACAAGGGCCAGGTTGGCGGTGAACGGGTCTATGAAACTCGAACGCCACTTGCGGCCCATCTGAGCCTGGAAATTATCGGCCCGTGGAGGGACGGCATCACGGAAGAGACCCAACCGGGCATACACTTTGAGCAAGAGTCCCGAATGGGTGAAGCGGAATACACCTAAAGGCACCCTTGAGTCCTCTTTCATTGCGGCTCTGCAACCGCAAGGAACGGTTCAATCCAAAATATAACACAATAATTTTTTTAGGGCACATTGACTGCAAATTAAAAAAACTCTGTTGTGACAAAAGATCTCCGGATCTATTGTATTGGTAAATGATCCTATGGTAATTAAACACGTTTCATCCTCCTGAAGTAGGAAGTTGTAAGAAGATCCTAAATTGTCATCGGGAAAGTTCAAATTGAAAATAAAATGGGTAATGTCTGTATGAATTCTGGTAAATGTCCACTTTATACTGGTCATTTCACCGTACCCATTTTATTATCAATTTGAACTTTGCCAACGACACCTGGGATTCTTCTTACCACTTCCTGCTTTAAGAGAGTGAACCGTGTTCAATTTATCACAGGATCAAATAGAAAAACTATAGATCTGAAGTTCTTTTGTCAAAACTGACTTCTGAATGGCCAGTGTTGCCAAAAAGTAAAAAAATCAAATTTTTACAGTTTTCCCAGTAATTGGAAATCTAGAAGTATATATTCACTCCCAGTTTTTTTTTTTGACTACACTGGCACTTTACCAAGCGGAATGTACCGGAAGTGATCGAGGAAGTCCTTGACAGGAGGACACGCTTGTTCGTAATTGATCGGGAACCCGTAGCCATCGGTCCAGTAATATTCTAGATCTTCATCGTACTCGATCACCTCAACTTCATCCCTCGTAAACACGTTGCACCACGGAGAGGTCTTTTCCGGTTGAGAAGCGCTCTCGAAACGACACATCGTAAATATTAAGTGAAGGTCATCTGAAAATTCCGATTAATTCATTAAAATAAAATCAAACTAGTGTTGCCAGTGTTCAATGTGGGAGACATTACCGAAACTTAATTTCTTCTTGAATCCTAACCGTGCCGATACAGCTTCAATAACGCGGCGCATCTCGGGACCCTTTCGGAATCTACGCCGTTCCACCCGCGACTCGACATTGTCGTTTACTTCCTGGAAAGGGCAAAATGCCTTAACTTATCGCAAAATTCCATCACACATATGTACGGCACGGAATACGTTACAAAATGAATGCATCACCTCTATCCACTTGCGACATGTTTTATAAAACTTAATGACAGGGTCGTCTTTTACAGGTGAGGGTATACAAACATCTACATGGTTATATGTAAACAATAAAAAAATGAGCAACTGGTGCATTTCAGATAGTCTAAAAATCCTTGGGAAAATTGACCGCAGACCAGCTCTTCCAAAAAGGCCTTTAGCAAAGAGTCTCGCGCTGTCGGCAGTTCTTTGGGAATCCGTGTGTCGGAAGTGGTAATCGTCTACTGTGAAGGCATTGCCTAATAGGCTTGGAAACCGATTCTTGAACCTCTCAGCTGTTCCAAACAACATTGGTATCATCATTACGTGGCAATATTGTTGGCATTATTGCCCGCGATCGTGGCTTACCGAGTTCAAGCACTTCGTTCTGGCCTTCCGGAGTGAGTCTGTTGTCCTGGCCAGCCCTCAATTCCATATTCCAACCTTCAAACAGTTGAAGTTGCTGCTTGGTGAGGGTGCCAGATCCATTGCGACCATTTTGCACCAGAGCATCCCTCAAAAGAGGAAGTCTGTTGAGGAGTGCTGACATTTCCCAAGGCCCCGGATAACGTGCTCCATGTCGTGCCAGCAACCAAAACTGTTTCGGCTCACATCCTTTCACAAAATGAAACACAGTTATAAACTAAATGATGTATTAATTATTCAGTTGTAAGGCTGATATAATCGGGAAATAAAAACTAGTGCTTAGCGTCTCTGTTCTCTAGCGTAACCCGGTTTGCTTGTTTGCAAACGCAAGATCAATGTTGCCGTTGTTAATGGCAATCTTGCCCAAGTACATTTTGAAAATGAAACGACCTAAAAAGGTCCGTTTTTAACCTGGCACCGTGATCTCTTGGGCCGAAGAAGTTTCTCGCACTTGGCGGTACGAAGTCTTGGCCCCGAAGAACCGATAAGGAGGTTCTTGGGACGACGGCTGCCCTTCTTGGCAATTCATCTGATTCTGGTTCCATTGCGAATGCCATTGGTGCCCTTTGGATGCCGCGGCCGCTTCCGGGGTCGGTTTGGGCTGCTGAGGCCTTCGAGCCCATCTATGGAGTCCGCAAGCTGCCGCGATGGCTGCCAAGAGGTAACCTGCGGCCCTGGCGACGGTCCTTGGCCCTAAGGTCCTTCTTACAACCGTCTGTCCCATGCAGACGGTCTGAACAGTCTTGGAGCTGATGGTGAGCGGTTGGCGAAGTGCGCCGAGGACATGTTGTGTGGTGTTCACCGTTTCATTCTGTCATCTGTTGGATCAATGGATCATTTATCAACGAATGACTGAACATACATATATCTTATCGACGGGTAAACGAACCGGTCCCATTGGCCAATTGTGCCAGGTATCGATTTCAATAGTTTACCTACATATAGCAATTTGCAGCCACGTGATCATATACAGAACATTTTAGGACATTCTTGATAGGAATGTATACTGTATGAGAAATATCTTAGCAATTGTAGCTGATAAGCGAATTGAAAGGTTAGACGACTAACCTGTCAATCTTTATCTCACTGATTTCAATGAAATGCCATGCATGCCATCTTCAAAACTTACTGAACATTACAAAATGTAAGCTATGAAAAGGTCAACATGGCTAGGCAGCTATAGAAGACTGGGTTTTCCCAAATGATTGCCATAATTATAGCCATGATATTCATTTTTAAAGAATAAAAAAGTGGAAAACTTCTTTTAGTTGTGTAATAAGTTTTCCAAATAATTGCACTGCCAGGATTTTATTTTTTTGGCTATATAATACTGTCTGCGTTTTCTAATTCTTTTGTGTTATTTAGTTTTGTGGCAATTTTTTTAATCTACCTGGAAATTTATTAGACAAACTGTTTCATTTGGATTATTTCTATGAATATATACATATTACTCCAGTTTTATTTGTTGATATTATTTCAATGTCAACAAATTAAGCCGTCAAATATTTTATGAAGAGTCATCCACAGATTCAAAGCTATTTAAATAGTCTATTCAAGAATTTTAAAAGTCCCAGACTCATTATCCATGTTTCCCCGGCATAGAACAACCCATTTTTGTTGAATGGTCTTGAGGAATGCATCTGATTGGCAGCAGAACCAAGGTTATTCCACCCGATTGGTCATTCAACTCTCGTGACGTCACATAAACGTTTAAAGTGGGGCTTCTGTGACGTCACCAAATTATTTTTTTACCTTCATGTCGGCATTTGGATCAGAATAAACGATGCTCACCATTTAACTCCCTTCGCCATTTGCAATTATGATTTCATAATTTCTCCCACATCTTGCTCATCCCGAGCACTCCCCTCCCCCTAGCGTCTTTGCAACAACCCGCCGAGAAATGCCGTAGTAAAGGTCAGGTCTTGACTCATCGATACGTGCGACGAATCGAATTAGCCGTATCGAATAAACCGGTATCGAAATCGAACGTTGCGGTGTCGGAAACGAACGAAGCTGTCGCGGTTGTTTAGGCTTAACCGTTTCTAATAGACAAACATCGTGCTTGAACCTAATTTGGAC
>WWPM01023051.1:0-20494 GCA_023279145.1 Glomeris maerens
AAAAAAAAAAAAAATTCCACCAAACATTTGAAGTTACCCCTTGCTTTTAAAGTGTGGGGCGATTCAGTAAGGAGGTCAGAAATACTTAATGAATAACTATGATTAATTTTTCATGAGGCTGCCAATCATTTGTTCCAGTTGACCTGTTATAAATTAATTACGAATTTATAGATTATGCCAGTCTTTAATATGTGCAATACAATTTTAGAGCAATTGGATGCAATTCGGAAAGTGACCTTATCCGGTCTACTGTGTGAATCAGGTGAACGAACTGCTAAACTAGCAATGAGAGTTCCATGTCCAAAGTAAGTGTGCATAATATAGACTTCCTACATATGGTATTCATGTACTTAATTGTCATCATTGACATTCTGATTAATATTTATCAGAAACCCAATCGTTGCATGCGACGAAGTAGAAGCTTTTGATCTGAATCCTTGGTTAAAAATCGCCAATAAAACTGCACATTAAATAAAACACAAACAATGTTGTACATGCAAATTTGATTTTGTTTATCTACAAATGCAAATTACAAAAGCCCATTATAATTTTCAATTGTGATTGACATGGCATGTGCTTGCATTACAATATGAATACAACGTGATATAGGGAACAATGACATTCAATGCTTCAATGTCAAACATATTTTGACATCAAATAGTACAATGGCAGATGATATTTCACGGAGAACGTAATTAACAATGAGCATTTGTTGAAACAATGCCTGGCGTCACAAGGTGTTGTTATTACACATCTCACTTTACAAACACGTGCACTCGTGTCATCAACAAGATTTCTTCGTAGCCGATTCTCAGAATGGATTTTCTTTCTTAAAATACGTCACACTAATACGTATGCAAATATGAAGCGAATGACTTGGCACTTCAGCGATTGCTGACAACAGGAAAGCAGCTCTATGAAATATCTAGAATATGCATATGAGGTACAGAATGGGCTGGGGATTTATTTGCCACTGAAAGAAAAATCAACACCAGGGGCTCTCTACCAGTCGGAGGGAGAAAGATTAGTTCAAATGACGAAGTGGTGAGCTAAATCATGCACTTTCTACTGGAAGGGTCTTCTGGTTTTTATTTTTCTTTCAATGTCCCCATAGTAGTTATCTTTTTTGTTGCTCGATCCTTTCATTCAAAATATTAGCAATGTACACGACTTAATTTTGCCTCGCCTTGTAAAACTACGAAATACGTAGATGTATAACAATGGAATATATTATATACTCTGTTTAGAAAATCCGTTTTTTGCCAATTTCTTTTCTTTAATTCTAAATGTGCATAATCAAATTTATAAGCAGCAACTGTGCTATTCAGCTTACATAGTTAAATTTATTGGACAGACTTATCCCTTTACAAGCAATTACACTTCATTTTCTTAAGATAGTGGTCGGGGAACTTTATAAACCTATTTCCCCAAAATATATGCGATATTTTCGCCAACTTCGCCCCTTGATTTGTATGGGAGAGGGAGAAAATAATAGATTAGTGAATTTTTTAAGTTTTACTGAATCTTTCCATCCGAAGAATGCAATTATTAATATGAAAATGCGATTTTTATATACTTTCATTTATGTTTATTATACCAAGCATCATAATTAATGAAGGATATGGACCATGCCGACAATTACATAGGGAGTTAGGGTTGCCCCTGTGCCACTGCCTTGTTTCCATCTCCAATGGATTACGGACAACCCTCGCCCCTACGCAATTGTGGACACTGCCCAAGTCATTGCGTTCCCTCAAGTTCAAAGCTCACTTTTCGTGAACTTGAATGCGCATGTGAATTGATTGAAAGCTAGAAATCATTCAAGCACAGTTGGAATTAATTATTGTAGTCAATTAAGGGGTTGTATATATGCTAATTTGTCTGTAAGGAGAAAGTTTACAGTTGTATAGGCAGTAATATTTAAACAAAAAAATATATGTTTAAAAATTAGCTTAGTAATTGATTGATTGTGCAGTGCATTGTGTATTTCAGGTTTGATAGTGTGTGCGTGTATTTTTTTTTTGCACCTGAAATTTTTATGGGCCATGCGTGTCCGAGGTTTTTGTAGCCTGCGCAGCCTGAGGTTGTGTTCAACCGCATGGGAAAGTTGTAACCCTTGAATGAATGTAGGTGCTGCCTCGCTAGCCCTCTTCCCACACCAACTTGACATCACGCACATGCATAATCCGCACCTGTTCAGCTTCTTGCTTTTTTCTGTTTTTTTTTCCTCCAAAGTACCACTTGTCTAAATAGATCGGGCGTGCGTGATAAGTTTAAGAAGAAGAAAGATCGAATCTGCACCTAGTGCTGTACCTGTTACTACAGTTTTTTCTAGATTATATGCACAAAGCCCTGGATTTTCAGGTTTCTCACTGGTCCTTCCTTATCAAAAGTATACTCACTTGAAATGTACCCACTTGCTGTTTCCATTATTCAGCAACCAAATATGTATGTAGATGCGTTGAAAGACCCAATCTGCAGAAAATATAATTTATGGACAGTTAACTCTTCTATCCAAATATCACATTAAATGCACAACATTTCCTGGCTGCTTCTCCATCTTGTTTTAGACACCTAATGCGTGCAAACACGGAAAGACTAACCCTTACAAATGATTATTCAATTTTAGGTTATTGTATAACATATCCCGGGTGGGGTGTCCCAAAAGTCTGGTCAGATAGTAAATAACATGTCAATGGAATTTCTGTTGGGGACTTCATATTTTACCTTGGAACCTCCATCAAGGTCAAAAGGATCTTAACTCGACTAGTCTTTCCTTCATAAATTGTGCATTCAGGGCCACGATAAATGACCTAAACAAAAGTCGTACATAAATTTGAAATCCCGATTGAAATGTCAAGATATTTTCAGAATCTGAACATCTCGTACTCTCCTGCTGCGTCTTTCTCCTTCCTGATAGGTAATACACATAAGAATTCCCTGAGTTTCTATTAGCTCGTGAATGGAATTAAAAATGGCGGCGTTAGTGAGGAACTCCAGAGAATTCCCAACGATAAGGTGGGGGTTCTTCCTCACTTTGGTCTCCATTCTCGACGAGTGGAAGGAGCTTTAGTGAAATGTATCAATCACCATAGATATTGGATGTAGTGAAAGGAAGGGTCATATTTGGGAAATGACGAAAACGATAAAGAGGCAAATATAAATACAGGAGTTGAGGAGGAGCGGAAGAGGAAGCTTGGCAATGGCCGTAGGGGAAGCAATTCAGTCATCTCAGTGTGTAAGAGATGTCAGTGCAATGAACCCTGGCAGCTGATGACTTGCATGGGACATGGGTGCATGCTTGTGTATGTACTATATTGTTTTGCCTGTTGAGCAGCAGGAGGTGCCTTGGAGGTCCCAGTTGGCCCGGGGCTTGTTTGCCAGTCGGAATGCGGCTCAACGACAGCTTTCTCCTTTAGCCCAAGAAATAAGGTCATTCTCCATGAATAAAGAGACACAATAACTCCGTCTGCCAACTTTTTCTCACTCTTTTATTGCACGACCTGAGAGTGAATGACCACACACCACACCATACACAAGATATTACTATTCAAATAACGATAAACTAGTTCTTCATTCTGCACCCATACAGCTTCACTTTTTAAGTAACATTAACACAATCTGCTGAACAGGTAATAGGTTTTTTTTAAATTGTTATACAATATTAGTACAGTAAATGGTGTTAATTCACGTCAATAAGGATTCTTCTCAATATTTCTGCTGGTCTTTCCTATTTGTTGAACTCAATTGATTTTATACTGTGCAGTTGAGAACCCCACTTATCTTTTAAATAATTTTGTAAAGATCAGAAATTTTAATAGTAAATGTTATTAGGTAGGGCTAAATGATGTAGGGATTCAGTCTTTTTATGAAAGGTCCGTTTATTACCAGGCAAAACATAATTTAACTTAATTTTCACTGTTACTTTTCTTCTAAATTCAATGATTTCTGGATTCATTATTACCAAATATCATATTAAAACAAAACGAAGATTCATAGTCTGACCTTGCAGCCAAAAGCAAATTTATAATAATCATAAAGTTGATTGCGTTTAGATCTAAGCAGTAATTATAAAAATCTGGGTTTATGTGCATTCAAATCTGTAATCAGATCTTGGCAATTGTAATAAGCAATCTGATTTTCAAATCCTGAATTTTTAGTGTGAAGAATGAATTTATGAATGCAGCCATTGATAAAAAAGCATATGTTAAAGTGGGTATTGCTTAAAAATCATTATAAGAGTAATTGAAAACACAGATTTCATAGCATCCCTAGAAGTTTCGTGATTGGCTTTTAACTGTCATTATCAAGCATAGTAATATTAATACAATGGTGATCACATGTCTCAATTGTCACGCGACAAAATGCGCGAACAGCCATCTCACTAATTCAATTCTTCCCCCCGCCATTTGCATGTGAAAACTGTAATAAGTTGCTCCACTGGTTTTTCTTAATTTTTTTCTGATGACCGTGTGAACTCTGTGACCGAACCCTCAGCTCCATTTCTTCGATCTTCTCTATCTCAATTTTTCTAATCTCTATCCATTTTATAATAGCATGCATGCGGTTTATAGCAAGTATAATTATCGTTGTAATATTGGCAAAATTGGTCCATTCGCTTTTTGAAGTCATTTTCTTGACAACTATATTATCTTAATAACACTAATCTTCATCTTTGTAATATTATATAAGGTAAACAACTTTTCTGTGTGACACGTATGAAAACTAGCCGAAGTATTAAGGTGCACAAGAATTTATAAAAATTAATAAAATTACGAATTTTAATTTCATATATCTGTGCTCGTGCAGTGTTATTCATGGACTTATCATATCATATAACTGGTGCAATTAAATGATATATTGTGGCTGCATGAACGAAGGAAAAATCCGCTTATTTCAATTTTATACTTGATGATTTGATCCAAATATATGCAGGACTATATTCTTTAGCTCATTTAAGCGGATTCCACGGTAAACTACATTTATTTGTGCAATAAGCACCCTGTATAATTTTTCTTTCCAGATCAATTCTGCCAAGGTTTCGTATTACACCCCTTGAAACTTTCATTAGGTACCTACAAAAAGCAGGCTATATAAGTGAAATAATTCTCATTATATACAAGATGAAACTAGAAAATGTTAAATGTTGTGATCATTTTGGTCTTTATTTAGGGTATAGTGTTTTTGGCATTCTAGTTGAATTACCCCATACATTAAACGTACTGGGGTAATTCACTTAGGAGGTCCACCTATTTTATACGACTTTATAGCTAATAACTTATAATTTGCCGACATTGTCGTAAAAATCGGTGAGTTGAAAAAAGAAAATGTAAAAATAGCATGTCACTTCACCTTTAATGCTACTATTAGTGTAGCTGTATTTTTTTCCCTTCATACATCTCGTATACCATAAGCAATAAACTTTTCGGATCATAATTACTTTGATACTTCCAAACACCCTGGTTGGAGTAAAGATTTGAGGTGAAGTTCAACGGCTTCTTTTGCAAGTGTGTGTGGTATGTATATAGGTAAAATTTAATTGATTTCTTTATTTCTTTAGCATGATTTATCGAACTCATTTTCTACTTGTTTTGAGAAAAAAACGGTGGAAAGGAAAATGTGGGCATAATTTTGCCTGCAGTTGTTGGTGGTGGGAGGTTTTGTTTGGTTTCTGGAGGTAATGCATGACTTATAAGAAAAAGAAGGAGAAGGGCACTTTCTTTTCACTCTCACCAACATCGACTGACCACCCAGGCACACACCTGAGCTGCTGCAATGGTTGGTTAGAAAAGCAAGGGAAAAGTCGTTGACCCTGGCCTTGGCAAATAACCAAAACACTCCCTGGCAACCGAACAGTCCCATTTTGCACTATGATGGCGATCAGATGGACCAAGATTACAACTTTCTAAACATTTGGAAACAGCGAACTCTGTTCGGGTCAGCGAATAATTGAGCCATGAGGCGGCAAATCACACTAATGTTTTGCCACTGGCATTTCAACACATGGGTTCATGGGAGACAAATCCATTGTTTCCACTACCTGCAACTAATTTCCAGTCAAAACTTTTGCGGATATTACGTATAAAGTTCATTGGAAACATTGTGGATCTGTTTACCTTTTTCCCCAACCTCCCTGTGACCACCCAAGACAATTAACATACAATTGATATGCAAGTGATATCTTCTCTTTCTCTACACTGTACTTATATGCACTTTTAAAAATCAATTCTCGTATATTGCCGACTTTCCTTCCTTCCTCCTTCAGATACCACTACTTGTATGTACAAAACACTTCCTACACAAGGTAATTTGAATTTATAATATCACAATTTTATTGAATAGTTGACAATGAATTTTCCTACATTGTCAAATAAAATTATTTATGGAAACCTCACCACTAAAAGACCACATTGGTTCCATACAACATTGGCCTTCACAAGAAATGCTCCTAATATAGTGTTTCTAATTTTTAACATAACACTATAGTTCTGCAATATTCAAACTCCTTTCAAGAATAATTGCGACGCATCTTACAGAGTTTGCTCAGAATTTTAGAAGTTGTCAATTGGATTCTAAAAATTATTGACATTTATTATCTTCAATTAAACTGGAGTCTGGTCTTAATAGGAGGGGAATTGGTGCAGTAGTCTCAAACTGAAGAAACATCATTGGTGGAGTTCAAAAGTATGTATATATTATCTTATAAATCGTTCAGAAAATTGAAATATTTTCACATGTCATTGGAAATAACTGCACTGTTTAATTGAAACCTTGGTGTTAACGGGTAAGAGTGTTTTTTAATCTAAATATGAGTTAATGTTACTATAGTATATATACGTATGCACTGCATACAGTGAAGTGCCAGTTTAAAGCGAGCTGGAGACCTACATTTGCACAAGTTCACCAAAATTGGATCAAGAAACGAGTATTGCTGACAATTTATTGCTTAACAATGTTGCCATGTGTATCGTGCAATTACAGTACTACATGTGTACAATGTACATACAAACGACTTGTTTTTACTATTCATTTTATTAAAGGCAGGTTCATAATTTATGCAGAACCAAGTCATCGACATGTGACACGTAGCGAAATACCCCAGCATTTATGTATGTGCAATTTGCCTCGTCTTGTCACACAGTAATTAAAGTTTTATCGTCTTCCTTTATTTCATTTTGCTATGGAAATATAAAAGCACGGTAGTTTAGTTTGTCTATGTGCAGTAGAACTCTGTAAACACAGTGAAAATAATGTTAATGTAAACTAAATGAAACATTGGAAAATTGTACTACTGTATTATTATATGTATACATACACTCTTCATTGTTCAGTGCAAGTTAGAGCTCAATAAGGAAGTGTGCCACTTAAGAGTCGATCTTGGGTCAACCAAAGTCGGCAAATAGTTAAACGTTTTCCGGGTTCTCCCGTATATCAAACAAACCATAAAGTAAGTCAAAACAGTATGATTTTTACATATTTTCTTTGTGTGTATGATCACAAGACAAGTAGTACCACCTTTATTTTTCAACATATCAATAGAGAAAACACTTTCATAAGTTGCACTCAAAAATACTTTATTTAAAATCGGATTATTACACTGTATATGCTAAAACTTTATTATATATTTACATTAAAGAATCAATCCAGTCATTTCAAAATTACATTTTTATATACATAGTACATTATTTACCGAAATCTGATTACCAGTACATTAAACATTGAATGAACCTGAATCAAGATTTCAAATTTGAAAACATAGTAAAATCGAAATGCAGTGATGATTATTAAAAATAACAGTATATGAAATTTTGGTCATTTAACTTGGCTATACTCCAAAAATTGTAAAAATCATAATCTTGGTGTTTTAATGATGTTGAGTGAATGCAGCTGTTGATTCTATTCGTACTTGCTTTTGATTTCTGTATTAGATTCTCAATTGCACAAAAGTTATAAAAAGGTTTAATTTTTATTTTCATCTTTTGTGTCTGTTTGTGGCAAAAAAATGTGATGTAGGGATGAAAACAACAAAAAGGGCGACTGTTTTTAACCCAGGTGCCCAGGTGAGATAGAAGGGGAGAGGGGAGGTGGTGATAACCGGTGGCTACGAATGGGAGGATCTTGATGACGTCACACAGGTAAAGCAGGAGTAGGAAGACCAGCAGACCAGAGCCAAGGCCAAGGACAGAGTGAGATGAGAAACAGTTGGACTAAAAGCATGCAAGCGAGTGACAAGTTCACCACCAACACTCGTCTTATAATAATCTTCAAGGAAAACCGAGTTACAGCCAAGCCATAGCAAGAAGTTAGAACTTGGAAAGTTTGGAAATTAACGTTCAACACATTTTTGCTTAGAAAAGATACTTCCCAGATGGCATTGCGCCAGCACCAGGATTTATTTATATTAAGAACATTGTGCACTGCTCTGATTGTGGTGACGTTTTCGGTGCAATCCGGAAGAGGACAAGATGCAACCAGTATCCTTACAGGTGTGTGCATGTGTTGTTAACCTTGAGCATTACTTAAGTTTGAACTTTGGTATTGTTGCGCAATACTCAACAATCTGTGTGCCAGAGTTTGCACAATACGTTTATTAAAGAGTCTTTGTCTTTATCTTGCATAGGAAACCCGGAACACAATTTGCCAAAAATTGCAGTTTATAATTAATGCCAAAGTATAATATAAATTACTGTTCATTGTGATTATATAAATCAAGCAACGAACACTTGATGCAAGAAATGAATTTTTGCTGAACACATTGTGCAAAAACTTGCCAAAGAATAATACTGCTGATTGCAATTTGATAAAGTGTAAAGAATAAACAACTGAACAAATTTTTGAACTATACTGAAAACAGATGCCTGTAACATTTTCCCCCAAAATGATAAAGTAGTATGGTGTATTTTACCTTTTGTTACGCAAAACTATTTACTGTCGGCTCTAATTATTGAGAAGAATTAACATCCTGCACAATTTCAATATTTAAGGTTTTTATTTTATAAAATTGCTATGAAACAGTACCAAAAAACTGAGTTTTGATGCAGTCAACTTCATGCTGGGTCAAGAGTGTAATAAGGGAAACTGGAACTCAAAGTTGCTCAAAAGACTTTGAAGTACTACATACCCAAGTACATACGATGAAGAAACTTTAAAACTATTTCAGGACAATAGAATAAAAATAAAATTCCTATAACCGGCTCAGGTTTATTAATTTTTCAAAAGTAGCTACCCTACAATACGTGTAATTAACTCCATGTTGGCTAATGAGCGTAATAAGGGAATCTTTTGGAAAACTGAAACTTATTTATTTAAAGTGACTTCCAAAATATATACTGTAGTAGGTACATATAAAAGAAAGTATAGATAGTAAATATAATTGATGCAGAAACTTGAAAGCTCATGCGTGTACTTATAAAATCAGCAGATAGTATATTTGTAATTATTGCTGATCTGCTTCAGTTGCTTTAATTGAAGTTTCTGTTTGCGAAAAGTTAAGTAATAAGATATTTTATTGGTTTTTATGCCCAAAAGTCGGTTCGATTAAACTCCTTTCATTAATTTAGCATGTTTGAATTCGAAGGTTAGGAATGAACTTGCTGAAAACAACTTAGTCAAAAACCTACGCCTCTTAAATATATAAACAAATTAAAATGCCATGCATTCCCGACTAGCTGCAACGTGTTCTCCTTTTGCAGAAAGAATGCGATCCTCATGTTGTGTAAAACCTACTGTGATGCCGCAAATGGCGTCGTCTGACAGACAGACTAGTACTCATCATATTTGAAGTAAATTCAAGGAATTCGCTTCCGCTTTTGACCTCTTTGCCATGTAAAAAAGACACAAATAATTCAACATTCCCGATGAATGTGACCAAGGTGGGGCATTGCTCAGATCATAATATACCTGCCTAACTTGGTTCAGATCATGTTTTTGTATCAAGCTCCATGTATTGATCAAAATCGTGTGGTAACAGCTGAGCAACATCAGCTATGTATTTATAGGATTATAGGAATACATAATGTACTTTAATGAATGAAAGTGTATGAATGAACCTTGTAGTTTTGATGACAACTGCAGAACACTTGTTTTATTGTGCCAATGTCATTGCAGTTTTTAATTTCTGCTGATGCAGCTTTGAACAATAGCAACTTCCTGACAACAAATTTTTACTATACTCATTTTAAAATAAATGTGCAATAAATTAGTGTCCTTTGCGGATTAATAAGTGAAATGCCCAACATATTTAGCAATAATTCTTATGTTTATAATCAAACAATAAAGTGATTTCATCTCAATCACTTATCTGAAAAACCAGTTGAGAACCAATAAATATCCACATTTTGTATTGAATTATAGTCGAGCCAGACTTAAAACCGCATTCAAGTTTGCACTAATTGCAGTCAACAAAAATATTCTTGACTAATATAGATTAACTGACATCATCTTCCAATTATAAGCCAATTGTGACAAAATATTGACCAGTGTAAATTAACAAATTCATGAATTTATGTTCAACTGGAGTCACTGCAACTTTTGAGTGCGAGTCAAGTTTAATTTTTATTCCAGGAAAGAAAAACGTAGCAGCATTCTTATTACAGTTATATGAGCCATTTTCTTCTATCTGAAGGCGTTTTACGAATGTCTATGTAATGTATACAATATTGCTTGGAATAAGGTAATGTAATTGAAGAGATGTGGCCGAATGAAATGTTCCTAAATGTGTGACACATGCAGGAATTATTCGCAAAACGAGCCAAGGTTGATGTATTCAGGGCAACATCCGCAACTGTATCCTCCCTTGCATGTCCGCTTCCGTCAACAACAAATAACTTCCTTCTTTATCTGCTGTTTTCACCCTATTCTATGAAACTGTTCTGACCTCCAGGCCATTTTCTCCTTTGTTCCCCTTACCCTCATTTCTTATTATACTATATGCAATGTTATGGAACATGCATTAATGTATTAGCACGGTTCTGTACTTGTATATAATAGAGAGGTAGACTAATCTTTTTGAGGGGCCTTTCATAAATAATGTCACGCATTTCGGTTACATTAAATAAATAGCAATAAATGGTTTCACATTCACCTCTCCACAGCAAATCTCAACTGGGAAAATATTTGGCCCTTGTAATGTCCATATGAGGAGTGATAAGGTGACCGGTTGTCCATGGGACTTTGAGCTGTGTGACACTGCATTCTAGTAATTCCCGCCTCTCTTGTCACACATTGGAAGACTCAACTCTTACATCATTTATGAATGGTCCCTTATCCCATTTGCAATCTGCTTGCACGTATATTATTTCATGCAGAAAGTACTGTATACAAAATCTGTATGGAGTTTTATTATAGTCGTTCTTAACTCTAACTGAAATTATTTCATCATCAAAAACGTGGTATGGTATCTAAAAATCTTGCATATTTCATGTAAATATTGGCTTTTATAACATACAGAAAATATTTCTGATATATACGTAGTATCAAATCCAAAAGTAATGAAGTTGGTAAATGTCTATTTTCACATAAATATCAAATCCAAGGAACTACTTTAATTATTTGAGTAGGACAGTGCAATTACTGTATGAACATAGTTAAATGGTGACAGACAGCTTACAGGAAATAACTTCATCATGAGTTGAGAATAATCACTGCAGTTTTAGTAAATTTAATAGCAAATTTGTTTATTTGTTGGTCCCTTTGAACAAACACATTTTGAATAGCCAATTACCAATAAATTACATTTGTGTATAAAAACCACCTTATTGCTAATGGAAAATATAGTTTGCTACCTTATAACTACCATTGACATCAAGAAAATGTGGTTAAACTCTACATATCCGGCATGTGTTGTTGCTATTTGACAACACTACTTATTTTTTTATCGCATCTGATTTCTCGAATTTTAAATTATAAACGTCAGCGAACTCTTAACCGCAATGGGCGTTTGGGAAATTGTTATTTTGTTAAAGAATCTCGTGTTACAAGGTAGTAAATATTTGCGTTTGCATATGTCATTTTGTGATGCAAGCATAATGTGCTGTATCTCGTTTACTTTGCTTCGCATTCCTCATTATAGGTATATAAAATTTACAAGCTGATATTACTATAGACTGTTGAAAACCTGAAACTCGTTTTCTAAATCCTATTTCTTATGTGCAATCATTAATTATATGCAATATCAATACCCCAATGGATATAACTGAGTTGACAAAGATATGAAATTTCCGACAAACGCATGCGAACTGTGTGCTGGCCAAATCTTCAGAAAATCAGTGAAAGAAGTTAGGTATTTGCTTAATTGACAATGCAATTGAATCATGCATAATGCATAAGAGTATTGTGTAGAATGTTGTTTCTTAGTGGGAATTCCTTGTAGCCTGCGTGGACAAATATTTGGAGATGAGAGTTTTTGGGCATATGGTAATGTGCATGTTGTTCATTGTTTTGAGCAGCTCCTCCCAAGTAGGATTTGTTTTCTTGAGATTTTTGGAATGTGTTGGAGAGTAGTTTTTATTTTTGCATAGACAGGAAGCATCACTTTTAATGGAAATATACAGTTATTTCGCCAAGTGAGTTTTTGATTCTTTGCTTTTGTTTTAATTAATACCAAAGTTATGCCATTTTAAAATATGGAAAACCATTGGTGTTTGTTGTACGTCCATAGTTGTAAATGAAAGAAATTCACAATTGCTATAACATCTCATATGCTACATGATAAACATGCAGTTTTTGTATGCAGAAGCGAAAAGTTAGTTGCAAAACAAGTATTATTGCTTATTTTCGTGCAGATTGCGTGCTGAAATAGCTCTGTATGAGCTTTGTTCAGCAGAGCATGAAATAGTTTTTTTGTCTGCCAGCTGCCACTTTCCGCTGAAGTGAAAGTTCATTGATCAAACACCAGGGTGCATGCATGCTTCATAAAAAGTTATTTTTCTGGGGATAAAAAAAACTTTGATCGTTGCATGCAAGTAAATCGTATACCAGTTCGTATATTGAAGTGTTCCTTTGTATGGCAATTAGCAAATAGTTATACATACAAAATACACTTTTTCAACAATATTCAGTACAGTGAGAGAACAATTTCCCAGCTCCAACACCTCTCATTACACCATTCTTTGTTATATTGTGTTTACACTGTGCCTCTAAAAATTGATTTAGAACTGGTTCCTTTTTGTTTCATAGGTCTTCTCAGCAGTTTGAGCGCTTCTAAAAGCCCTGGCTGTCCTGGAGATTGTCGGCCTGCTTTCATGGCCTTATTCTGTGACCATGTGAACGAAAAGGCCACGTGTGACGATGCCAACATGAAATGCTGCATCCCACCTAATCCTAGAGTCCCCACAACACCAAAACCACCTGAAGAAAACTCACCACCACCCAAAGTTGTCACAACTTTGCCCGATAAACAGCAGCACAACTTAATGGTAACTCGGCCAGAAAACGTAACAGGAACAGGAACTGCTATAGCCATTGAGCCACAACCACCTATACCACCTGTCAGATCATCCATCAACCACGGGCATCATAGGAGAACGACAGCAGCGCCTCAAATCAGCATTGCAACCAACTTGACTGTGATATCTCCCAACAGGGTAATCAGACCTAGACCTGGTAACCGTCCTGGTCATCGGCTTCAAGGAAGATATCCTGGCAGGAGACCTTCATCAACTACAACTACAACTCCAACTCCAACAACAGCAGCAACAACCACAACTCCACTTCCAAATGTAGGTGCCGATGCAAAACGTGATGATGAATTCGTTGAGGACAACAAATCGCAGAAGCCTGCTGCCAATGTGTGCCATGGTATCTGCGTATCAGGATTTGTTGCGCAGTTCTGCGGAAGATTATCAGATCATAGTTCCTGTTCACCGGGAGAAAAGTGCTGCTTAACTGATCCTGAAGATGCAGATGAACCACCATCAACCCAAATTGCTACGACTACAACGACAACAACATCAACGCAACCACCAATGCTGTTAATAACTCCAGCACCACTTGTGGCAACTACTAGCATATCTATAATGAGGCGAACAACGACAATGTCACCAAAAGTACAACCTAAGCAAACAACGACCCCCAAGATCATTGAAGTACCTTTGGATGATGATGAGGTTGGGACACTGCAGTGCCACGGATCTTGTGTTGCTGGTCTTCTCAGTCTGTTCTGCGATGAGATAGATATAGCAGCTTCCTGCCCGAATGGAGGAAAATGCTGCAACTCCAAGGATCCTGATGAACCTATTGTAAGACACCCCAGTGAAAAACCAAGTAGCACTGGAGGAATAGTTGCGTCTATCAGACCTGCATCATCAGTTGCAATTATAACCCAATCACCTATAACTACTCAGGCTACTCCTTCCAAGACATGTCCAGGAATGTGTCTTCCAACACTTCTTAGTGGAGTGTGCAACAAACCTGCTGTATTAATCCCTGGTGTGGCTGAATGCAAAAGCGGTTCCATCTGCTGCGATAACAGTTACAGAGAAGCTGCTACAACAACTACTCCCAAGCCAGACCTTCTGAATTTCTTCGCCAGTCAGTTGCTGGGAGGAGGACTTGGCGAATCCGAAGAATCCAAGAAACCTTTTCCTCTGAATCTGTTGCCAATTCTGAGGCCCGTCCTTGGAGCAGCAACTGGGACTTTGTCAGGACCTAATCCTAAACCTGATCAAGTGACTACTATTGGGGCTCTTCTGAGTGCTGCAGGGTTAGCAGGAGCTGGAGCAGGAAGTAGTGGATCTTCAGGATCACATGCAGCAGCACCTGATCGCATGCAAGATGACAGACCACAATGTCCAGGGTCATGCATAAGCACTTACCTGACTGTTACGTGCTTCGGATCTCATGCTGTAGTCGAAAGCTTTTCATGCCTGAAGGACAACCTTGTTTGTTGCTTGAAAGTTTCCACCATTCCTGGACCTGGGCGTCAGCCCATACCTCGTCCATTGCCAAAGAGAAATGAAACAGAAGCAGCAAGACCAATAGTTGCGCAATCATCTGGTGAGTTTCATCAATATTTGATTCATTGTAGAGGAGTCAATAATATAAAAATCAACACCAGGGTGCTCAACCAATCGAAAGGACAATGAATACATAGGTGTTGATTGTTCCTTCAGCGGCACCAAACTACAAACAGTAGCTTTTAACCTTGAGTGGATCGTGTCCACATAAAATGATCTTCCAGCTAAATTTAAAACGTATTTTTGGATTATGTCTTTTGCATTGCATAAGCAAATACAAGTTATTTTGAATAACTAAAATGACTTTGATGTATAATTTCATCATGCAAATATATTATCTAGGGATAAAATGTAATTTACTATGCAGAATATTGCCATTCTTAAGCCCATTGACATATTTTTCTGGATAGTTTCTGAATTGTAATTTGGATATTTGTGTGTGGGTGGTGTTCCAATTGCTCACAATCTAATAGCTTGGAGCGATGCCAGATATAGACTGCAAAATGCCATCAAATTACATTTGAATATTTCCAGTTAAAGTTGCTGTGCTAGCCCACAGCTGCATAGACTGTATGCTGTTTACCTACCCTTTTCGAAACTGTCTGTTTTTCATGTCATATTTTTATGTTGCCACTCACGTGCTGATAAAAATGCACATCAAAATCAAATTTCGCAGCGTGCTGAGATGTTTTGTCACTTGCATAATAATGAATTGATTTCTATGTTGAACTTTGTCATACTTAAATGTCAGTTATGCAGCGCTTGACGCATAAAAAGTTCGAGGTGCTGCAAAAAAATAACTCCAAATGGCTTCATGCATTGGTTCAGTGGAAATGTAGCATTGAAATAAAGAAAAACTCAAGGGACTCAATTCAATCATTTTGTTAAAGGAAGAACGAAGTTGATCGCTTGTATTTCATTATTGTTTGAAATGCAGCACTTACAATTTGTAGACAAATGGCACTGCCTATCATAATTCAAAATTAAGTTAGTAATTCATAACATAGTTTTTTTTATAATTTTTATTTAGATATTTCCAGTGCTACAGTGCGACCTCCAAGCCGATATGTTTGCGGAGTTAAAGGTGCTCACAGGCCGGAAACTCCTCGAGTTGTTGGTGGCAGGGATTCATCCCCAGGTGAATGGTGTTGGCAGGTGGGTCTTTTGAATAAATAAAACATTTTCATACAGTAAAGCCAGACTAATAATGCAATTACTTTGCTGGTTTGCAGAGCGCTCTCATCAATTCTATGAACCAGTACTTATGTGGTGGAGCTCTTATCGGCAGGCAGTGGGTCCTAACTGCGGCACATTGTGTTACAAAGTAAGAATCAACACATTCAATCAAATGAGTTTAATAGTAAATCACATGAAGTCATTTAGTTACACACACACAAATACATACACGTATACAAATATATGCTCCTACTTGGAGCTCTAATTTTTCCCCCTAAGGAATTACTACAAACCGGAGTACGTATTTCCTCCAACTTTTCAAGTTCCGCTCCAAAATTTACGAGCAAAAGCTTCTTTGCCTTATTCAAATGGAATTTTCGATTGTATTATATATTATTCTTCAAACGAGTTACTTCTCCAATAAATTGATAAAAATGATTGATTCTGTTCCGTGTTATTGCAGTCTGGTGCGTTCGGGAGATGCGGTTTACGTGCGTGTTGGGGACTACGATCTTACCAGCAAATACACAAGCCCTGGAGGCCAAACCCTCAGAGTTGCCACAACTTACATCCATCACAATCACAATAGCCAAACACTGGATAATAATATAGCATTGTTGAAGCTTGAGCGCCCGGTGGAGTTGAAGGAAGGTGTATGCATCGGCTGCCTTCCAGCACGCGGTGTTCAAGTGGAGCCTGGAAGACGGTGCACTGTCACTGGCTATGGCTACATGGGAGAATGTAATAGCACTTTTTAAATTACTAATAACGTACTAGGAATGTATGTATGTTTTACTGAACATTTTTGCATTCTTCAACAGCTTGCGTTAAGACACTGAATGTAAAAGAAATATTAATAACGTGATGAGAGAATGTACTTATTTAATTAAATGAGACAGATTGAGAGTACAAAGACACCTATAAGATTTCAACACCAGATTTTACTTTACATTGATCTGGTTTTAATCTTCTGTTGCTAGCAAATTATGCTCTGAATGAGTTATTGAATTTTTTGAAGCACATTAGAAGCATCAAAAGCATTTATCTAATGATTATCTGTAACTTTAACTGGGTTGATGATATTGTTAAGTACTGCAAATTGAGCACATTCTTTTGACACATTTATCATGAATGCCAAGAAAAATAGTAGCTATGCAGACATTAAGATTATTTTCTTAGTTAAAAGTAAATTTTTCTAGTCTGATATAAAAGTAACCAAAATAAATGTTATCTAATGTTGTAACTAGTAAATAACATACACACAAAAACACCAGAGCGTGTCTCAGATGAGCAGTGAAATGTTAGTGAATAAGTAATAGCTGAATGACGTATTGATTCTTCATCCTTTCCAGCTGGCCCAATTCCACTGAGGATCCGTGAAGCTGTTCTGCCAGTTGTCAGCGACCAAGATTGTCAGAAAAAAATCAAAGCAGTGACGGACAAAACATTTATGTTACCTGCAAGTAGTTTTTGTGCTGGAGGTGAAGCAGGACATGATGCTTGTCAGGTACCCCCATATACACTACTAAATTATTTCATATACAGAAACCTAATGAATATATAGGTACCATATGAAAGGATGCTGCGCTTTGACACTATACCTAGGACAATATCGCTGTTAATTTGTTTTCGAGGCACGTGAACCTGTTGGAATTGGGAAGCCTTTGCTGTATTTTCATTGCGACTATTTTGGGAACATTTCAATGTAGGCGTTGCGTTGCTAAGGCACAGAGATCCCTCATGACGTCAATCCCAAATCGTCATTCATGCAATGTTTCCACAATTTTACAGCTTATGAACGACTGACTACCTATGTTATCTGTAGTTACTAGCCAATAAAACGATGGCAACAGTTTGCTACGTAAATGTATAGAGAGCGAGACTAATCAAACACAAGTTGGTGTTCGTACGAATTTATCACCTCATCCGGCAAATTTAATTCGGATCTGACCAAAGCACTTGAGGCTGTAACTTGGAGGATGCTAAAAATAACTGCGCAACAAATTGGATTGTCAATTTGGTACTTTTGATGTTAGAATTATAGAATTGTATAGGGTTGGGAAAATATGTAATGCGTGCTATACTAGGAAATAATTTTCACACCGCCAAATTGCTTCCTAAAAATTTCAAATCATTCAGTGGGTTCATGGATACAGACAGGGAAATATTACATACGCAATATGCCGAGAAATTATTATCTGCCAACTGAAATGCTCTAGGATATCTCGGTAATTATCGGGTGCTAATTAGCCTCAATATGCCTTCGTTGCTGTTCATTTTTGCACAATTACTTAATTAGATGCTGTATCCAATATAATATGTTCTGTTCAAATGAATGGGTTGTGGAACTAAGATATCAACTGGACTAGTCGGAAATCAGTATAGAAACCAATTCATTTGAATTATTACTCCAACCGCTGCAGATCCCAACTCGATTTTTAATCCACTACTGCGTGCAACATGCAAAAAAGAATGAAAATAAAATATGTGCTATCGTTAGCAACAAAATTGTTCCCGAAGCTATGAGTGGTTTTTTGAGGAAGTTTTTGCGCATCGTGAACCCTTTTCTAAAACAGTTGACTCTTCCGATCGCAATCACGTTCTGATGGTGTGGCTTATATTGTTGGGGATCGTTCAGATAGAAGGTCCGCCTGTGTTGACGGACCTCCTATTTGATAAACCTTTCGTGACGTTAGGCACAAATGTGTTATACTTGGCCAAAATTTTGGTAACAATTTGTGATATTAGAAAATACCTAGTCAGTTCACGTTTAAGATTTTTTTTGTTTAAATTCTATTGAGATTATTTGCTATTTGGAAATTGAACTTTGCAAATTCAGAATTGATAGGTACTAATGTATTTGTTATTGATTTACAGGGCGACGGAGGAGGTCCATTGTCGTGCCAAGTTGACGGCTACTACGAAGTTACGGGCATCGTGTCTTGGGGCTTCGGCTGCGGCCGACAAGATGTACCGGGCATATATGTAAAAGTATCATCGTTTATTGGATGGATCAACCAAATAATTAGTGTTAATAATGCGTAGCCACGCTTTTCCAGAAAACAAAACTAAAGAAAAGCGAATCCCAAAGTTTGCATTTGCTAATAGAGAGAATTTCATAAGGAAATGCCAATCTATGATGCACGGAAGGATGCTTTTAATGTACAAGATTTTTGAACACTTGAGCACGGAACAAACCAACTGAACTGGCTTCAGAACCGATCAATTTATTACTTTCCATATTCTTATTTATTTCATACGAAACACTGCACCTGTAAATGTACAAGATTTGCAATAGACTTATTGCAATACTTGTATTGTTTGGTGTTCAGTGGGAATATTTATTGTATAAAATACTTGCATTGTAATATCAATTCAATAAGCAAGTATATTAACTACAAAGAAATTGGTAGTCATTTTTACGCTTAGTATTTATGTTTCTCATAATAATCTGGGAATTAACTTTAATTTCTTGAGCAAATGTGACAGCAATTTTATGGAAGGGTTGCAAAATGTGTTTTTGCAAAATACATTTGACAGCTTTTTTTGTAATACATTTTTAGGGCGATATTTATTGGGTACATGACAGTGTATCTATGCAACACTGGTTTATATCGATGCAAATGCCAGATGTGTAGTAGTATTTGGGATATCTGCATAGAATCCATATTGATGACAATTGTTTGTTTATTACATAAAATAGCAATTTTTAATGGCTAAACGATCATACACGGATTTACATAGTACTTAATAATCAGAACTGTACTTTGGTGACTTGAATTATAATATGACATGGAAGTTTTTACGGATCCTATAACAATGATGGCCATTCATTAAATGCACTAGCAATGCGTATATAATATAACACTTCATTATAATTAAAAACGTTTACAAATTTCTAAAATGTCACGAATTTTTCCATTTTCACAATCTGTAAACTTTACTATTTCGCACCGCACGTTACCCGTTTTCTTGAAAAACCGATTTGTATTTTACATGCGCAAGAAATTCAAGTTTTATATTTCTTTGAAGAATGTCATTTGCTAAGTTAATCATTTTCTATTTTAATTTATGGAACTCATTCTTACAAAACCAGCCCAACTTTTCCAAGAAAACTATAACCTACATATCGCTGCAAATTCAATCAATTCAGAATTCTTGTTATTAGAAATTTGGTTTCATGTCTGTGTGTAACGGCTGGAATTAATGTAACATATATTTGGCAATTATACACTATAAAGTGACAACGCAAACTATAAGGGAAAACACGTTACGGCATATTCACTGCTGTTAATTCTATGCGTTGCACACATGCTGTTGGCTCTAATATGACATCAGAATAATAGCATGGGTCATAAGACGTG
>WWPM01023054.1:0-17414 GCA_023279145.1 Glomeris maerens
TTAGTTTTTTTCTTAAAGCAAATGTAGAAATGTGCAAGTTTAACAACTTGGACAAATAAGAAGTTCTTTGTCTTCCGGCGTTTATCGTTAGTGAGTGCTATCTGGGTCCAACGCCCCAGGAATGGATTCATTTCTGCAATAACCCGAAAACACCTAAATGCCACAATACAACTTCATACAGTAGCTATGTAGAACGTATAAATACAACATATAAGAAACAACAAAATCCTATTTCCCTACATTAAGCCATTTTTAAATGTGCAGATAATATTGCCATGCAACTAAGCCATATTAGCAACCCCTAAAACCTCACATGATATCCTAAATAACTAAATACTGCTTAAATTTTGACAAATAACACTACCTCCAATCGATGCAGTAATAAAAACTGTACAGGAATCGGCCGAGACATTAAAATAAATCGTTAATACAAATGGGGCAAAAACAATATCTTTCCTCCGTAAAACAACAATGCACATACAGACAGGGAAATCCTTAACTCATAAGCGTAAAGGCAAACAGATGCCTTTTATTTATTGTTTCACTATATCTAGATACTAAATGTGTCGCCCTGTATTTGTAGTGGTTTTCACCCTGATGCAGACTCTGATTAAGAGTCGAAACTAGTTGGCACAATAAATAAAATGCATCTGTTTGCCTTTACGCTTATGAGTTAAGGATTTCCCTGTCTGTATTCGTCAGAACTCATAATTGTTCCACCTCAACAATGAACAATTCACATGTTTTCCATGTACACCATCAACAAAATGGCGAACCCAGGTCAACATGTTCATGCCAGTGCCTGTACATTCAGCATCTTAGATCGAAATATATCCCTGAACATTATGCTGGGGCCATATAGCGGAATTTACTGACAGTTCGAGCTGGGCACGCCTGTTGCATGGCCATATTACCTGCTTGGCCATATTTGCATCACCCACCTTACATTGTTTTGATTTTTCAATATTATTTGTCAATGTATGTAAATAAATATAAACAAAAATACAACAAATGTGCAATTTAGTGTGCCTAATTTGTTGCGGCAAGTCAATGTGACGAAATTAATGGGACGAGCTGAGTGTGGCGCTTAAAGTGTGACAGAATGAACTTGTCAAAAAAGTCATGACGACTATAGTCTGGCGAAATTAATGTGACGAACACTGTGTGACGTTTGAAGTATGACAGAATGAATGTGTCCACTTTACTGTGACCGATATTGTTGGGGCCAATAAGCATGTGACGAAGTGAACTGTGACCTCCCGTAGGGGAACCAGTACTTGACCCCAGACGAAAGGCCCTCTTACATGAACTGTGAAGCAAATTTGAAGTAGCGGTTGTTTTCAAATTGAAGTCTATTGCCTGGATCACAACATGTCCAGGCTAATTTTTCAAAATATTTCTCTGTTTCCTTACAAACTGAGTGATCTGGAATGTCCAAATCATGAAAATGCTTCTTAGGCTTTTTTAAACAGAAAATTACCAGATGCCTAATTAAAAAAATAAGCTTGACAGGTTGTACAGCATGTGGTGAACAATATACATTCCTCAAATGTCTTTAATTTCTTGGAGAGTTTGCACAGAAGACTACCAATTTCCAAAAATCTAACACATTCAGTAATTTTTACAAAGCGATTAAAAACCTAAAAATGTAACACTGTGTGTCATATGATGCCACAAAGTATTGCCATTTCAGCTATAAATTTCGTGAAATTATCTTAAATCAATGTAACACACTAACTGGCGTTGCACGATCAACCATGTATTCACTGCAGGGCTATCGCCCTTGAAGGTAGCGTGGAAAGAGCCGCTTCAGCCCCGGACTTTGCTAAATTTTGAGACCATCGAACAAAAATGTAGTCCAGCAATAAAATAATGGTGGACAAACACGCAGAGCAATAACATTTATTTGACTCGGTGGTAAAATCCAATATTCTGCATGAATGCAGGTTAGCAATTTCGACCTCGTCAGAAATAGCAATAAATTGCATTCGCCAATAATTGCTCTGACTATTAGATTCTTCAATTTATTAATGATTCTAAATGACATCTATCTATAAAGTAACTTCTGAAGCGAATCTCATAGTTCATTTAGAAAAATCTCTCAAAATTTGGAATGGATGAACTAATTGATTTGAATGATATTATTGTGTATTATGAAACGCCTTATAGAGACAGAACTGTACGTTATGATTCGCACGTCAACAAATATACCGTAAATCCTCTAATAAGCGCCTATCTCAAATAAACGCCGCTCTCATAGCAAACACATGGGCAATGTTCTGTAAATTCAAATAGCCGCCTAGGCGTTTAATAGAGGATTTACGGTACATTAGCTAGTTGTAAAGCGAAGAATTTAGTCCAAATATTATTTATTATATGTACATATACAGTATACCGTAAATCCGCGATAATAAGCCTGTCTCGAAAATAAGCCGGGTTAAATAATCAAAATTTGCAAAATAAGCCGATCTACATGACTAAAAAATTCACTAAACCTAAAAAACTAAAAAATTCAGTTCACAGTTTTCATTTCCTATAATTAAAATCACAAAAAATTGTTTCTTTTAAATTTTATTTATCACGAGAAATTGGAATTTGCATATTGCATTACATTTACGCATCCGTGGTAACTTGATATTAACAGAATAAACCGGTTTCGGAATTTAGCCGGTCTCGTAAATTAGCCTGGTCAAAAAGGAAAAATTGAAAAAATAAGCCCAGGCTTATTATCGCGGATTTGGGGTATGTACACCTCTCCCAACGAAAGATGATAATGAGGCCCCGCCCTCTTTTTACTGAAATCAAACCAGGCTGTCAAGTAGAAAATACAAAAAATATATAGGAATATAGGAAGATTTATTCAAAAATATAGGAAAAAATATAGGAAAATTCACTTCAAAATATAGGTAAAAATATAGGAATTTTTAGCAGTCATGCTGGGATGCAGAAATATCAATACCATTTATTTATAACAATTAGGTGGGAACAAGACTAGATGATATGAACTACAAACACATGATGTCAACTAATCTTGATTTTTATAGCATAATATTACATTTTTACTGAAAAGTGTTGAAATCAAAATCTCAAAGTACTTAACTTGAAAAATGATGGAACATTTTTAGATTTTAGCTTTCTTTGAATCAATCGACAGCTGTGATATTAATTTCAGTTTCTTATTTTCCACATCCTTTTGTCGAAATCTTAATTTTTGCATCGCATTCTGTGTACTTTATACTTTTATACAAGACTTAAATTCTTGGGGCCCTTTCAATTGGTTCCTAATAATTTTTGTCATTGGTCAAATTCGAACTTATTTGATTCATATTGGATGTGGCAATGGGCACGTCACATTGATAGTACATCTTGCAGCATTAAATTCTTATTTACTTGACCTCCATAAAGATTTGCTGTATCATGGAATTGTTTGATAAATTTATATTTGGGGAAAAAAGCATTGGCTTTCAGTTGAGAACAGCTCAAATATCACAAATATAGGAAAATATAGGAAATTTCTTGAAAATATAGGAAAAAATAGGAATCCTCAGAAATATAGGAAAATATAGGAAATATAGGAATACTTGACAGCCTGCAAATTTTAAAGATATCACGATGTCGTCACTCGGCATATTCAGAAAAATTAAAAAATTAACAAAACGACCTCATGCATTTAGTCACAAATGTTACTGCAACAAAACTGAATATAAAGTGGTCACTGCCACCGCTCTTGCTTTCACGATGAATTGAAACCATCTTAGGATTATGTTAATTGCAATTAGTCCTTTGAATAGGATAAATACTGTGAATTATAATTTTACAGTAGTGAAAGACACTTCCAGAAAAATGAAACAAGTTAGACAGGTAAGAGAATGAACTTTCTTTGAGAAAAATGTACCAGTCTGGTTGGGAATTATTTATTTATAGCACTTAAAACAAAAATGACTGTCAAATTAACATGTATTTGCAATGATATTATCGTTGATCAGCTTTGGCTTTTTCTAGTTGTGCCAGCAGCTCGTCAGCATCTGCACTAGTCTTCACTCGAATCAGGAAAGAGATCGGTCCTTCCATCTTATCGATTGGTGGGTTCGGTACACAAATTATCATAATATTATTGGAACCGACTTTTTGCACAGGGATTGACGAGGAAACTAAGATGTTGAGAAGAATATTTCCTGTTACAATACAAAATAATTGCATACTTTAGCATGACGTAGATAACAGGGCCAATAATTTTGACTTCACAAAATTGAGATCAAAGTAAAACACTGAAACAAATTTTAAAGTTACAAATCAATTAAAACGATGCTGCTTATTTCTGAAAATTTCCCAAATTATCAATCTGTAAGTTTGTCACACAACTCACTGTAAAACGAAATAAGAATACTGAAAATGCTCGGAATGGTTCTGAGACTGACTTAGACAACTATAACGTTTGCATACTGATTAATCTTAAAGCGAAAACACATATTTCTCATCATCCATATAGTCAACCTAAGTATGCATAACCACAATTCAACCAAGAGAATTTCAAAGATTAAGGAACACTAGTAGACTTACTTTAAAAAGCTGCATACGCTTAACTCAATAAAAATACCACAGTAGTGACATAACTTACTCATGATTTTTTGAGCAACTGCTCATTAATATTTTGCCTTAATTAGGCATCAATACTTGTAAAAAGTTAAGACAACAATGTTTGCAATGCTGTAATTGTGACATTCTGAATAGATTACGTACGGTTCATAAAAACCGGGACAAAAATCACTTTGAATTATTTAGCATATTGCCTTAAGCCTCGTTCACATAGCTGCGATTTTATGTGCGAAAATCTGCAAGTTGCATTCAGACAGATGCAACTGAGGTAGAGATTTGATATGAATTCCTATTTACTATATATAAAATATTTGTTGTTTTAGAGAAGTGGTCGAACATTGCTTGTTTGTAAAAATAGTTCAGAAAGCCAGATAAACACAACAGCTGAGGTAGAGAGATTTGGTTTAGTAGAACTTGCTAATCCGGGCTAGCCCACTTCCGTTCCACCCACCAGAAAACAGACTACCCATTAAATTCAGAATCTGAAGTTATGCAAGTATACCAAAATTCGTTCTGA
The DNA here is from genome assembly GCA_023279145.1 of Glomeris maerens. NCBI lineage: Eukaryota > Metazoa > Arthropoda > Diplopoda > Glomerida > Glomeridae > Glomeris > Glomeris maerens. The sequence continues at coordinate 5,114 of WWPM01023054.1, forward strand.
TCGGACAAACTTTCGTTTTTTCTCTCCCATGCATTAAAATGGTGAAAATAGCCAATAACTCGAACTTGCCTATCCGGGCTAGGGATGTTCCACATGTCGGATTCGAACACGGTTTTCACCATCGCAATCAGCAAATTATTTGCATTATTTCAACCATTTTCTGAATCTTCAATGAAAATTTAATTGGTTTTGACTGTTTTTTTTAACTATTTACAGTTTTGCTGTTTCAGTTTAATTCTGTAATTACCCGTAATCCCACTGTGCTGTTCGCGATTTCGCGTTAATGTGAATGCAGTTGCGAAAACCTGAATTGCAATTTCAAGAAATCGCACTTCACAATTTTGCAGCAAATTCTCATTTTCGCATACACGTTTTTGCACATAAAATCGCAGCTACGTGAACGGGGCTTTACTCTCAAAAATATAAAAACAAATTTCTGAACGCATTCAAAACACAATACCCAAGTTTGTATCGGCTCGAATTACAAGCTGGGTCTTCTCCATGCTTGGTTTCAAATGCAGCATGCCAATCCCTTTTTCAACATAACTGCCATCTTTTTTGAAAAGCAGCTTGCATCTATTTGCAATTCAAGCAAGATGTAATGTCCATAAATATCACATTAACTGCTCAACAAATCTTGTATTGTTATACCGTTTTGAATAAACAGAGTCCTCTTCTTGCACAGGTTGCACTTCATTGACAGGAGGCTGGTAATCATCCTCGTCGTCTCCTCCAGATTTCGCTGAATAATCGCAACGTATTAGCACAGAGAATCCAAAATAGACATGAAGCCGTGAAAAAAGAAATAATCTTACCTGTTGATGGAATGTCTCCTACCTTTGAAGCAGCAAATGTGAAAGGTTTGGGGACCTCGTGAATGCTATCAAACAGGATCAAATAATCTGATAAAAGCCTTCAATAATCTCCAATAACAGTACAAAAGCGTTCAGATAACCTCGTGGAATGCGTCTCAACATTCAGGGTTTTGCCGACATCATCTTTCACAGCTTTATCTAGTTCTAGTTCTTTGACATATTTATCATAGTCCATGAAGACAGGTGTTAATATGCAATAAGGGTTTCTGTCCACATGTTGCTTGATCCAAATGGAGACACTCTCGTTGAGCACTTTCAACTGGTGTAACCGTTCGGCATTGTTCCCACTTTTCAGAAGCTCGTCTTTGTTACGCTGCTCGTCATCCTTTGCCGTCATATTATCCCAAATTAGATTCGTTTTTCATTTGAACTACGTCACTTAATTTGCAGCCATATACCTCTGGACATTTTGCGGATTCAGTAGCTACCGTCACTGCGGATTTCTTCATATTTTCACTATCATTGCCGCAGCTTGCCCAGCTGAATCCATTCTTCAGGCTTGAGTTGGAGGCCAGAGGAGAATGTATCCCAGTAGCAGATGACAGTGAAGTTGATGTCATTCCACCACCAAACTGGGAAGCCGAAACAGTGTGAGTTGTCGTGCTGCTCGAGCAGAAATTATACGACTTGTCCGATAATGACGGTGAATAATTTCCAGCTGATGACGGCTTGCTGGAAAATCCAGTAAATCCTGAAAATGCTGTCTTTCCTTCACTTCCAGCCATCTGTAAATAAGACCGATTGTTATTAGTGAACATCATTATGTAGTTGAAACTGATCAACTGTCAACTTATCGCAACGAAAACTAGCAAAACTTGCAATTACATTTGGGGTACAAGTCGATAAAGCGACAGACAGCAGGTGCACTAAATTAATTGCGAAAATTCATCTAACAGCCGTTTTATTTCATGTTACATCTTAATTGGGATGTATATTTATCATACATAATGGAGCACATTAGCCATACAATTTAAATTTTTCTTCGAAGGCAATTATAACGACATACAGCAAATATCTTTGCAAAGTAGTACTTAACAAAAGATACTGCGCCAATACATGTAAGACAATTTGATTTCCTTCTCCTGCTAATTACCGTTTCTTTAATTAATGTTATTCAAATTGAATCCTGTTGTTTATTGAAACAACTTCTTATTTTTTCTAAAATAATTCTCATCTTCTGTACTGATATTGTATTTCAATTTACGTGCACTTTCGCGTCTCCTTTGGAAATTCATCGGTAAACTTGTGCGCATTCAATGCTAAATTGACAATAGTGTATTGTTAATAGCGTAATAGATATTGTTACACATGTTCAGCCATTGATTTAATTGTGTTTTCTACAAAATTTGCATTCAATACGTTTGTCTGCCTTCATTCCTACCGAACTGGAATCCATTCCTGTAGCAATTCTTCGTTTGGCCCTTACTACAGTACGCCTTTGCAGATCTGTAGAAGATGCTTTTTGAAATGTTCCTGCCTGATAAAAAAGACTCAATTATTTTCTTAAACTACTGAATTAATTTCTATTGTATAACCAACACAATTGAATATACCTCTTCTGGATCATCTTCTACATTCCAGTTGTCGTGATTCAACTCACTGGTTGCCGTTCTCTTTGCCATGTATGAAAATATACAGTATCAAGCCCAGTCTGAAATGTGCACAAATTTCAAAAGGTTCATGCAAACGCAAATTATAAATTGAACACCGGCCGCAGTGATGCTAAAATGAGGGCCTCATATTGTACAAACCGCAATCAATTCTCAGCCGCCAATTTTCTCAAAACTATCTTACAGTCTTGATTACAGCTGGTTGGAATAATAATATGAACTGCAAATGAAAAGCAAAATGTAATAAACCACAGTGAAATTAGAAGGCAGTAAACAGCAGAACCATGCGGAGAACTACTTGCGGCAATCACCGTGTGTCAATTGGGAAAACCACTCCGCAGTTTCCAATACCTTGGCAAGAAACAAACACGTATATTACTACTGTGGAGTGTGAAATGAGAACCAAACGTCATAATACAGTATGGTCCAATCCAAGTGATAATGGAAACATTTCCCTGTCGTGTTTTTTCAATCTAAATATGTGGGAACTATTGCCGTATCACGACGCGAAAGGCGGGGCGTGATGCGGTTTCTTAGTCGTCAATGGCGGCAAATTTTGAATTCTAGAATCCGAGGCGGTTTTGTTTCAAGGGGTCTTTTACAAAAATGTCCAGGGCAAGACAGTGGGCTGCGACAGAGGAATCATTGTGGATATATGTTACACATTGACATCCGTCTAATTTAGTGTTTATAGGCTACCATATCGCGAATATAGTTATTTGAGCAGTCTTTCAACTACAGTGATTTAAAAATTGGGTACTCATGATTGAAATTACGGTAGTCTCTCAGAAATCCGGCAGATATCGGACCAGAACATTATCAGAGGATTACCAAAAACGCAAAAATCACTAATGACGCATTTCAACAGCTATATGTACAGTTGCACCAAAAAGTATTGGGCAAAACCGTTTTTGATTTTTTTCTTTTATTTCGGGAAACATGCGATTTCATCACAAAGCGTGCGATTTTTAACCTTTTCCAAACATGAAAACCCACCTTTATAACAATGTCAACAACGCATATCATAGCCAAAAATGAGCCGATTCGGTCCATTAGAAATAAAGTTATGGTATAAAAAGGGTTTCGCCAAATACATTTTGGTGCAACTGTATGTAATACTGCATTTTGTACTACACTGGGTCAAAAAAAGGCCACATTATTTTATCTGTCAATAACTTTGCAAAAACTTAATGGAAATTCACCAAATTTGGTAACAATGTACCCAGGTTTTTTTGACACCCATTGCATGACGTCATACAAGGTGAGACCGGAAAGCTCGGTGAATGACTCGAAAAAAGGCACATGGAGAAGTATTGCAGGAAAAACAATTTACTGTCCTTCAAAGTAGGCCCCCTGGACCACAATGCACTTTTGACAACGTGTGTACAACTGTTGCAGGGCTTGTGAGAAGTTCTCTTTCGGTTCTCTTCGGAGCTGCCTTGTCACAGCAGCTTGAATATCCGGAATGTCCAGAAATCTGGGTCCTTTCATTGAAGATTTCAAATGAGGAAACAGGAAGTAGTCCGGAGGTGACAGGTCAGGGGAATACGGAGGGTGGTAAAGTTCGGGAATCTGTTTCTGTGCCAGGAATTGCTTGACCTTAGCAGCGACGTGAGGCCTTGCGTTATCGTGAAGAAGAAACCAAGATCCCGGTTCAGCGAATTTGAATCTGCCATTGAGATGATGTCCCCACACGAATCCATTCTGAGTTGTTTCTGTTCCTCAGTTAGGTGGTGTGGGACAAACCTTGCGCAGATCTTGCGCTTACCCAAATTCTTGGTGACAATGTTTCGGATAATTTCACGTGGAATAAACAATTCACTCTCCATCATTCGGACAGATAAGCGGCGATCGTTTTGGAGTAGCTCACGAACTTTTTCGATGTTTTCGGGTGTGGTGCTGGTGGTCAGCCTCCCAGAACGAGGATCGTCTTCAAGAGATTCGAGTCCTTCCCGGAAACGCTTAAACCAGTCATACACGCATTTTCGAATCACAGCTTCTTCCCTGTACACCTTCTGTAACATATCGTGGGTTTCGGTTGCCGATTTCCCCAGTTTGAAGCAGAATTTCATGTTGACTCGCTGCTCCATTTTGCACCTGGAACGACTAGTTTTCATGCAGCACTTTAGTAACTGTGACGTCATAAGGAAACGTCACACAATGCCTGTGCACATCACACATTTCTTAGCTTAGATATCAACATTCAATTCGCACGTATCGAAATGTTTCTAGGTTCCTTGAAATTCGTACAATCAGACCATTCACCGAACTTTCCGGTCTCACCTTGTATTAATGACGAGAAAAAAGCTTGCGGACGCAGTGATCGCATTGGCGTATTGTAACAGTTGCAGTCTGTTCTCCACTGCATGTTCCTTACATTTTAATAGCCATTGCAATAATATTTTTTTTTGCAATGGCGTTAGTTTGGAGGACAGAATTTTAATTAAAAATGCACTGAAAGCTAAACGTTATGATGCACAGAAACTGGTACAAGAATTTTCTCAAAAAGGGTGGCAACTTCGCAGCGTCAGCTTCTTAAATTAAGTTGTTAATGATAAAATTATTGACTCAAAGATGCATTAATAAAGTACACGACACTTGAAGTAATTTTGTATTAAATTAATGAACTTGTGCAGGTAGGGAATCAGAAATTATTTAGGATGTGTGGAATAAAATTATCGTATCGCAAGATTTTTGCACAAAGAATATGACGTCACGAAGCGGGCGTGTTTGTTTATTGATTCAGCTCAACTTTTGTACTAAGATGTCAAATGTACTCGGGTATATTGTAGCCAATTTTGGTGAATTTCTGTAAAGTTTTCACAAAGTTTCATATTGGCAGATACAAATGTGACCCTTTTTTATGACACAGTGTCATAGGGATAGAGATTGTAGTGTTGACATAAACTAAAACTACAATAAAGACAAAATTTACAAGCAGTACCTTGGTTCGGAGAGGTTATAAAACCTGGATTACTGGCAGGGTCGGAAAAGCGAAGTGCCGGATTACCAAGAGACTAGTGTTAATTAAAATTAACTATTTGGTAACCACACGACAAAATACATCTCCGCATAATTAGAAACGATTGTGAACAAATGTGAAAGAATATGGAAATAAGAAAATCATATTTTAAGCCTTAAAATTTAAAGCTTAAATCAATACAAGCACAATCTAAAAGCTAGTTTGATATCCAGAAGTTGCTAAACACAGGAACAACATGCTGAAAATATTTTGGCAAATTGTGTTGAAGTATTTTCAACTGATACCAGATAACCTGATAACAAATCTTTCGACACTGAGCTACGAAGTCTCTGAAAGACTGCTGCAGTTCAATACCTGGACATGATGCTTGTTATGAACATCCCTAATTGGGTAGCTTCCCCGCAGAATCGAACGGCTTTTTTGTACACTTCCACCAGAGGGCGCTCAGCTGGTGGAAGCTTCCTTCAAATTTTCCACGGCCACTACATTATATTCCAAAAGCTGCAATTTGAATAGTCAGTTCAGAAAAAGGATCTTTATTTAGATGTATTATGATGGTAATTGGCCCGATTATATAAGGTGTCTCACTCGGGGCTGACCCTTTACAAATACAAATTGCTCTGCAACACGTGCATGTAGCATCATGTACCTACTAGGGCTCAAAAGAGTCCTTATGTTTTGGAGGAATTGGTTGAGTGTAATAAAGAAACGCTGTGTACAATAGAGGGCTGACCCTTTAGATATTCGTTTAACTCTGGAACGTGTAAAGTAAAAGCACAGTGGAGGAACCTGAAACACCTTTATTTCGTGAAAAACAAGTCCGCATTACAAAAGGTGTTGGAAATGGCCTCCCCTGAGACTGTGGGCATATTCGGCAATTCATACTGGCTGCTTGCTGGCTGTGTGGGTCGCCAGAACGTGTGACGTCGTTTCTGGGCCATTTCTGGCGCTAATTTATCCGGTTTGCCGACCACAAATTTCTGTTACGGCTGGATTCAAGATGGCATGTTGCGGCTCTTCGTATTCGACCGAACATTGCATGGGGGCCGCCATCTTCTTTCTGAGGCGAGCCAGGAAGGAAAGGGCGTCTGGCACGGCTGTCAGCGAAAATGACGTCTCTCCTCAGAAATTTGATTTGCCGAACGAAAAACCTGTTCTGATTACTGAGGCCCAGATGGATTGCCGGACAACTTTTCTGGTCAAAGCTCAAGATTCCTGGCGACAGGATGAATTGCCGAATACGCCCTGTGTTACTGGCCCTGTGATCCAGTAGGTCTTCACAATGAACACTCTCTGTGGTACGGTATACGGCATGCAATTGCTATCTCCACTCTGCTGAGATGAAATCTTGGAATTAGACAGCTGTCTGCACCATGATGGTGCTTCCCGGCCGCCACACCGGCGCCCTCTATTGTACAGCGCCTCTTTATTACACTCAACCAATTCTCCAAAACATAAGGAATCCTTTGAGCCCTAGTACATGATGCTACATGCACGTGTTGCAGAGCAATTCGTATTTTTAAAAGGTCAGCCCCGAGTGAGACACCCTTCATAATTGAACGCATTTTCACTCTCTGAAGATGGAGATTTAGAAAACTCCAAGACGTCATAGAGAAAGTTCAAATTGACAATGAAATGGGCTAGGGGCCATCCATAAAATACGTTAGCTAAAATCAACATATACCCCTTCCCCTGGGTGATCGTTAATTGTGAACGTCCAATAGGAAATCGCACAAAATATCAAAATTGGCAGAGCTTTATTTTCAGATATGAAGCACCACATATGGCAAGCTACATTTGGAATTAGATCCAATATGTAGGGACACAACATCTTGCTTTGTTTTTACGTGTAGCTGTCATCAATTTCCGTAGTTAATTTTGAACTACCTGGACGTTTCAAAAGATTTGTTACAGGTATGCAGATGCAAGTATTATTTGGCAAGCAAACACCTTGTGTGTTACTTAAAAAACATACAACTTCACATTCAAAGATACCATTTTCATCTTCACAAACATCTGCAACACTTCCTATGTAATAAGAAAAAACAATAATTGTGTCCATGCATTTCAACATATTCATCGAATTCATTCTTAACAAGTTCTTACCCATTAAAACTAAATACGCCGACAAAATAGCTGAAAACACAAAAATGAAGTTTTTCATATTTTGTTGCAGTGTATTGTCCTGCAAAATAAAGCATTGCAGATTTCAATAAAATTATGTAATAGTCTTCCTGTTGTAGATAGCAATATTAAGTAAGCGTAAAATTAATTCCTAAACAATGAATGATTATATAAAATGTAATAATATGCCGCCTGGATTACCCGAATCGTGGTACTATTATCCTGGATAAATGCGAGTTTTCTTCCTTTATATAGTGCAACATTTATGTACATATTCCACTGGAAATTTTCCATTGGGAAATGCCCTTTAGTCTCACTTCCATGAAACGTTGGCATTGTCATCGAAAGTTCAAACAAACCATGAGATATAGCAAACAGGTGCTAGACGCTGTCAACATGCGCAATGGCACATGCCCACATAAAATTCCTTGAAAAGTAATTCCAATGATGACGCAAATTGCATTCAACTCAACACATCACTGTCAAGCGCGGATGATATTATACACCCTACAAATGAAATAATTAATTATAGTAACAAAGCGGTCTGCATTTATATTCAACCAGGAGCAGGGCAAAAATTAAATACCTCTGAGTAATGAGGACCCAATAGGCAGAAATACTGTAAATTATATAAGAAGCGCGTTCCTTGTTAAATTATGACTTGTGAATGTATAAAAATTGCTCTGACATCAAAATGTACCAATTTTAATGCTATTACTCATATATCAACAATGAAACAACTTCGTTTCTCTGAAACCTGAATTTATTCTATACTTTTCATACGCATAACTCTATTCTCCGTATACAAACGATCCAATGAACATTTTGAATTTAAATAATCTATAATTTTACCTTTTTAAAATCACGGGAGTGCCGTTGGCACAAATAAATACTGAATATTCATATTTTGGGGTAATAGGTACAAAGTTTCTCGACCCCTGATATACCTACTTATTTTCCTATTTTAAATTTATTCAAATCAGCAAAATCACAAAAATATAGCGAATACATGAAAAATCTGCCAAATCGCTGAAAAATAATCGAAATCATGAGAAATTTTGCAACTGCACAAATCTTCATAAATCCTAGCAACATTTGCACGCAAACAAATTACACTGCTTTGTAACTTTCATTTGTGTTCAAAATTCTGCAAATATTGCAGTCAGAATTACAACTGGGATTTTGTACCAGACTTGTCAGTAATTTTATCTAAGGCTAATGAAAAACTTTAAAGAGACAACTCCTAATATTTCTTGCGGAATGTAAGGAGTCCTGGAAGTTTGTAGTTTTTAACGCATTTCACAAAAAATGCAATTGATTGGGTAAGTGTTATTACGACTTTATTGAATATCTCTTCCTAATACTCCTATTCAGATTTGAAATAACAATTTCAGATTTTTTGCTATCGTATATGATTTAAAACAATTTTCAAAACTTTCCCACTCCAAAGCTATATTGCAATCTTTTATAAATGCATTAGTTAGTACACGAATGAGGATGAAAAAGTTTTAAAATGAAATAAAATTACTTCATTACATATTTCAAGCCAATATTGTCAATGGAATTTGTGTTCTGCGGTGCCAAAAATTTAAGTTATGATTATTATAAAATATCTTGTAGTTAACTGGAAACATATAACTGTCAAAACATAAATGGAAGAGGAAAATTAAAATACAATAAATTATTGCACAATTTGGAAAGTTTTTCAAGGGCCACTTGGCAAAATATTATAGTATTGCAGATTATAGGCATGATCGAGCAATATTAATGTAGGAAATGAACAGTATGTGAGATTTATAAAAGAATAATATGACTTGTCATACAAAAATTAATAGACTATGAATTTATTATTAAATTGTAAAGAAAATCACAGTTGAGAGCATCGAATCACATGTATAGCAAAGCGCTGCTTGGAGTTTGGCATGAGAACAAATGCTGAAATCAAATTTGAATTATCATAAAATCCATCACATAAAACTGTATCACAGATTGTACCGAAAATCTAATCAATATTGCAAAAATAATCTCAACAAAACTTTACCAAAAATTGCATCAGAAACGCAGCCCCGAAAACCGCCGACAGATGAAATATATTACTAAACAGATTTTGAACCAGCCAAGCCAAATTTGGTGGGAATACAGCCAATCCTGTTTGTAACCCCATCACATACTGTATACATTAGTTTAAAAAACGTTCAAACAAATGCATAAACCATTCACTACATTTAAATCCGTTAAGAATAATAGTTACGAGTATCTCAATTTCAAAGTTTAGTTTTGCATTATCTGAGCCGATGACTCACACACTAAGTATTGTGTACCTACAATTGAATACTGTATCTAAAAAAAATTACGGGGGGTTACAAAACCTAAAACCTGCTTAATCAGGCTATGCAATGTGTTATAATAAGGCACCATGACATTATTCAGACTGGCATCTGCAGCTGTTTTATGCTGATTCCAATCTATCATTATTTCGTAAAATAGTTATACGTACTCATTTATTATTAACAGATTTAATTGTTTGTGGTTGGAAATTTCCCAATATAATTTTTTTAATTTTGTTACTTTGGACCTACAACATTCTGCAATTATATGTATGTATTTCGATTTTTGAAAAAATTATAACGAATGTTACTCCCCCCATGCAATTGCACGACTCTGTATATTCACATTCTAAATTGAAATATAATTCCCAAATAACTTTTTTGGTGTATAACTCACATGCATAATTCAACAACTTAAATTAAATCTAGCTCTTTACTCTCATAAAGCATTACCAGAGGTGCTATATGATAATAGTAGTTCAGCATCGCACCACCTACTTCATAATCCTAAAATAGAAATTCCAGTCGTCTCAGTATTTAGGCTCACGTTGTCCGGCGACCAAGCAACGCACTGATCCTGTAGGTATGTTCTCATTATAATCTTGCTCGAAAAAAATCCTTTAAACTCTCTGCCATGGTTGCATTTTTCTTCTCGTTATAAGGTCAAAACAGGACACAGGGTGCCACCTATCACCGCATGTCCAAGACCGCATTGATTAAAACATTGAAGACCGAGGCCATTTCACTCCAAAGAAAGTGCTGGCTGGGCCTACCTATTTCCTACAAACCACGCAACTTATGAGATAATCATAAACTGAAGTGTTTCGGAATGAAAAGGATATACAACAAGGCTTTTGTTTTGTTTTTATCACCTGGACTTACCTAACCATATTCTGTGTAAAATCACCCACCGTATATATCCACAACATTTTTATCATCTAATATGGCTGGCCGAAATAAAGGCTTCCTGAAAATATATTAAACACATTAACTCGTTTCAAGAATTAAAAGCGAAATTGCGTTATGTGGATTAGTTTTAACATAGGTGAGATAGGGATTGGTTCCAAGTGAAATAAAATTTAGCTAAAATTCGTGAAATTTTGATGAAACTCTATTTTGATTATATTATAGTCTATAATGTCCATTGTAGTATTTAATTATTCTTTTAGCTGACGCACAGAAGTTCACCGCACATATGAGGTTCCTGACGTTTCAGTGCGCTTTTCTGAAGGTTTTGTCCCATTTATATATAGTTGTGTTATTGGAGAAGCGTAGGAAAACGATGGATAGCAATAATTGTTAATGTTGTGAACTCATAGCCTGATTTTAACTGATATAAAAATGCCCTAACTAGAAGAATATAAAACAAAGCGTCAGGTTTGTGTCAAATTTACTATAGGCTGAACTTACCAACAAACATTTTCTCAGGAGCAGTTGTTGATTGATGGTGAACAACATTTAAGACCATAAATTCATCAATAGCAAGGTCACATATGCCTAACTAAATTGACCTTGAGGAAGACAGCCACTAGTAATAGCTTTCATGCGCGTAATTCCTATGGTATACACAAGTGGTGCATTTTTACACCATTGTCTCATGATGCGCGCACAGATTGCCATCGCGCAAGATTAGTGTACAGTTACCAAATTTTTCAATGTTTTTCGCTCAAACATGGTTTTTGCTTGCAGAATTTCAAAAATTCGATTCATTTAGCAAAATCATTTATTCCAATAAGTAATCAGAAATCACATAATATTACACAAAACAACGTTTCACGTTGTTTTCTAGATGAATTTATTTCACTGTTGCAGTACTTGGAAGTAGGGGTTCATCCATAAATTATGTCACGCAAAAAAGGTCCTTTTTTAGACCCTCCCACCCCCATGTCACATCGTTGTCACGCCATTATTTCAACCCCCCCACCCCCCTTGTCACGTCAATATTTGCGACAGCAGGAAAAATTTGAAAACAAACTTAATAATGTTCATAAATGTTTCATGAACGTTGAACATTCAAAGCATAGAACAATCCAATCCAGTCAGCAGTGCATACATTAATATTCATTTTTTAATCAATTTGGATCTCTTCCCATGGATTTGACATTTTTTGGACAATTGCCCCTTAACGGACAACTGCCTACCTACCAACTGCCCCAACGCCCAGTTTGCTTATTTGTATTTGTGTCGTGCCATTAAGACTGCAAAGTGACGTCACGTTTGCACCCTTCCCCTCCCACCCCCAAGTCACAGCTTGTCACAACATTCCGTACACCCTCCCCCCTCCTCCTGTGTGACATAATTTATGGATGGTCCCTAGTTCAAATTCAAAATTTTTCACAGCAGCCATTCTGCCATAAAATGACAATCCAGCAGGTTTACAAA
>WWPM01023055.1:0-14472 GCA_023279145.1 Glomeris maerens
TTTCATCCACATTAGAATATTGTACCGGGTTTTGCAAGTACCAACCGATTCTCGCTTTACCGCAAACCTGCCAATTTTTAGTTCAAGTAGACCGTTTGACTTTGAAATATAATCAAGTTTACTTAGTGATGTGAATGAAATTGATGCTGGACTGTTCTAAAGGGCATATAATTTTATTAAATCCTCGTGAAACACAGTTCGTCTATCAATTATTAACGTCCTTATACTTATAGCTGCGAGTGCTGCATGAACATCGAGCTTACGCTCTCAAAAGCTTATTGCATGACATACATTTTTAAAGGTATTTTTCAATATCACTAATGTTATGTGACATGTTCTGTTTGCAGTGGATTATGTCCAAACTTTTCTACCCATTGGCTGTTGTGATGGGAGTTCCCATCGATGAATGTGAAAAAGTGGCCACACTGATCGGAATCAAAACAATAGTTAATGAATTTGTTGCGTATGCTGAACTTGCCAAAATGATCAAAAATAATGAAATATCGGTACGAATTACCGTACTTTTTATGTTTCTCATCTGATTTTCATATTTTTAACTTAGCGTTTTAATTGTCAATTTGGGGCAGCGGCGTGCTCAAGTGATAGCCACTTATGCATTATGCGGATTTTCCAACTTCAGCAGTATTGGAATACAACTTGGTGGCCTGGGTGCAATTGCACCACAAAGAAAATCTGGTAATTAAGTTAATTACGCACAACATGAGAAACTGAAAGCTCCCTTATTTGCTAATTTACGATTGATATTGGTGCATATAGATCTCTCGGTTGTTGTTGTCAGGGCCCTCGTCTCAGGATCTGTTGCTTGCTTTTTGACAGCATGCATAGCAGGTATGAAATTGTGGAATTCATCTGTTTATATTTCAACAAAACAGTTATATACATTTCTTTGAATTTAGGTGCTCTCGTCAATGACGCGGTATGATGCGTAACCATTATATTGTGTACATTGTACAGAAAACTGTACATATATTTTCGTATTTTGGTTGTGTAATTATTCATAACATCTCGACATGTACATGAACAATACGCAGTGTAGAAAAATGATGCTGGAAATCGGCTTAGAATTCATGACCATTAACTTCAAATTTGTAATATGTCTCACCAAAATTGCTGATATACTATTTCGTCGCAGCATTTTATCTGGTATCATCATACATATGCTCGAACCAAACACATGGGGATTTTAAGAATTTAAGTCGAATGCGACTGCATTTACAAGCTGTAAGCTTATACTGTATATGTAATGAAATTTATGCTATACATATGGGTTATGAAACATGCCATGTTATTTAACTGTATTTTTAATAAAAGAAAATTATGCGAATATAGTTCTTTTTTTAGAAACTTGCATAATCAGTTGCCATGGATGCGAAGCAATTTCATCCAAGTTTATATAATAAATCATAATTGATGTCTTTTCATTAGTTTTGTGTACACAAAAAGAATTAAACCTTTCGTATACCATAGTTGACAGAAGGCAAGAACATGATATAATCTAGCTGTGCCAAGGTTAGCAATTTTTTAATCAGTTAGATAAAATAGGACCTTTTTCCTGAGCTAGCTGTTCGCTTGTCATTTTGCATGGCGATTTTTTTTAGCCAATATGCCACAGTAATTGCAGCTCTTCACTTCAACAGGTTGACTGGAATCGCGTCTCGGCTCAGATTACAAAAGTAAACCGAAACTTAAATTGTTTACATAATTTTTTCTAATAAGTTATTTTATGTAATGGCAATTTTGAATACGTTGTATAATGGGGATGTGATTATATTGTTCAGATAACAATGTAGGCCATGTCATTGGTGGTGGTCCATTGCCTTGCAGAGCATTACATTTTTTGATTTGACTAGGTAAGCATAAGCTTATATGAAAGAGGAAAACCTATTCGTGTGAACAATAGTTGCAAAGATTGTGCGTGAAAATTATATTTGACTTGCATTTTCAATTCGCTCAATATCATTATATTAGCAATAAAATAATAATTTAAGCCATTAGTAAGGTACATATACTACAATTCAATTGTCTGCATTGATCCGTTAGTGTATACAAGTTATGTGGCATACATATATTGGATTGAAAATATTTCACGTTCAAGTGCATACAGTTCAAGTGTATGTCCGTGGAAAACTTGGCAAGGAATCAAGAAACGTGGAAATGTTTTGGAACAAAAACTCGTTCACACAAGTGTCTTTGTTTAGAGCATGATCGAGATCGAGCTTTATTTGCAAAATTCAACAATGTACTCTTTTATGAATACAGAGTACATTTTTTTATTCTTTAGCCGAAATACAGTATAAGCGTTAATTCTAGCTCGATAATCGATTTTCTGACATCATTTCATCTGCAATCAAACAATTACTCCTTTAAGAAGGAAGCAAGACCCATTGAATTGCCAAACACGTCATGAATCCATTGTATTAAATTAATGCACTATAGTAAACAATTTGTTGATAAGGATTATGTTGTATTTCTAACACCATAGTGTGCAACTTTCTACAGGGTGATAATAAAATCTTTTGCCCTTTCCCCCTCCCCCCTCCAAAAAAAATGAACATTATGGACCGCAGAAGTTGTGGACGAAAACTTTATTGTAACCTAGTACTTCTTTCGACTCGGGTATACACTTGGTAACACATATTGAATAAATCATAACTGTATATGCAGTTATCTTGCATGGAGGACAAAAAGAAATATGAATCTGTTTTTGAAAACATCTTGTTGATTGAGAAAAGGAACAAGGTTTATGCCTTGATCTTGATTGAAACTTGTGAATATGAAGCACTGAAAGAGGGAACTGACATGGAACATGTTCGTTGTGTGCCTTGCAGATGCAAATTTGTCGGAGGACTTGCAATTAAATAGACATTGGGAAACAGCGGTGCACAAAGGACCAGATGGACAAGCTCGACTAGAAGATGCACTATACCTGCAAATTCGGGTGTTTGTTGCGACCGATGACACATGACAACTGCTTCAACAGGGCAGTTTGTGTCTTAATTCTTGTGGATTGATATTGAGTGACGAGCGAATCTCCTGTCCTCAAAATAATACGTAAATAAATCTCGAGCAAGATATGCACGAAGGATATGAAAGAATCTCAAAATGTAGATTGCATGACAAACATTCAGTATGATATGACCGACATTCAGCTCAAAACTAGCGTATCACAGCTATTTACATGGCAGAAACATTATTATCTGCTCATTGTTACTCCAAGTTGTTAATGCATGGGAAGAATGTTAAAGACTGGTTTACCTGTCTTGCCAGAAATGTTAAATCCCATTCTATACCCAATCTCCCGGAAATATATTTTTTTGTAAAATTACCACTACGCTTAACTTTCCAAGTTTTTAATCGATCCTCTAATTAATTTGTACACTTTTTTGTTATATGGATTAGGACTTGTGAAATTTCAAATTTTGAACTGCCATAGAATTAATATGCATGATTGTGGAAATAACTTCATAATGGCAAAAAAAAAGTGATTATGGTTTAGGCGGGTTTACTTAACCTTGATTTCTATTTTTATTTCATATCAGTGCACCACCTTCGGTCGAGGATGTATATTGTCGAAAGAAAAAAAGATTATACATAATTAAGTGGCGATCATGATGTGGATATCTCAAAAGTTTTCGAGCAAATGCAAACATTTCAAACTCTTCCACGAGTTCATCTAATCAGCTATTGATATAGGACAAGAACAATGTGAGGAAGTTCACGATTCAATGATAAAAACAAGTTTCCATGGCATGTAGTGTGTTTTATATATTGTAAAGGTTATAAAGATAAGCTTCCTTAGAAATACTATGTTTAGTTTACTATATTTTGGGGTTCATGAAACGACCTCTCACATGCACTTACAAGCATTTGCAAACAAAGCCGAATTAATTGAAAGTTGCACGTACTACCATTGTCTCTAATACTTTTTGCAGTATAAAAGGACTAATTGCCAATTAACAACACATCGCAATACATGAGTATAAATGAAATCTACCTTTTATAAGTCTTGTACATGAAATGTGCAATTATGATTTCAGCATTCTGTAGCTAGGAGATGAAAATGTTTTTCACGCAAATAAATGTCATTGTTATATTAAGGCCGAATACTTTGCTCGGCTTGATAACCTGTACACTGAGAGTCAATGAAGGTAAATAATGAAGGAACATTTGACTATTGAGGTTCCCATTAATGCCTGTCAATAATTAAGACTACACCCTACAAGGAACGTTTCATAAATTGTAAAAATATTGTACAAACATAAAAATTTTCCTTTAAAGTCAAATAATCGCAAGTTCACATGGCGTAGAACGAAATGCTACTTCTTATCACTTTTTTATTGTAAGATAATAAATATAGTCCAAAGGTGTGTTGTGAAGACTGCATTGTTCTTAGAGCCTTACCTGACCAACATTGACAACTCATTATCCAGTCTGATCACCTTTTCGGATAACCGGGGGGTTCAGCTTGAAGCCAGCTGGCAAATTGATGAAAGTTTACTCGTACTTTTGAAGACGGTACAGTAGCATATTATTGATAGCTTATTTAATTAGTTTCTGTGGAAGTAATGCACTTTAATAAACAAAATCGCAGTAGTATAGATCTATTGCGATTTTACTTGCCATATATTGACTTATTTATTTTCAACCATAATGCTTGAAACTGTTTATACTTATTGCAGATTTCATTATGTTATCCAGTGTAATCATTCAGTGTAGTAATTAATATATCAATGGCTGCTAGATGCAGATTATTTAGACAATTGAGACCAAAAATCTACTAACTACCGTATATTATATTGATTTAACTGCAATGTAACCGAATTGCATTATTACATGTTATATTCCTTTACGATAAATACTTCAAAAATACATTGCAAGCAATTGATTGAATTGCTGTAAAATGTTTAAATTCGTCAACCAAATTTTCCAATACATTATAATAAAAGTTCGAAATTATGAAACATCATGAAATAGTTTGTTCGTATTTACTATCCGGAGTAGTAATATACTATAACTGGTAAAAAAATAGCTGGAAAAGTCGGTCATATTGGAATTTAATAGCATATGCTGTATGTACATTACTTAACTATTGCTTTAGGTTTCTAATAGGGCCTTGTATGAAACAGTTTAACTGTAATTTAATATTTGAAGAAAAGAAATTCCCTCCATTCATGCGAATAATGCCTATCATTGAACCTTGAGGACTTTGAAAAAGATAAAGATAGGAACGGCGTCAATCACACATAATTGTGATAATCAAATGACTCGGAAGAGGAAGCAAGCAGATGGACAGTATAGGCTAATTAATGATAATGACCGTTGAGAAAGAATTTGATGGAATCGTTCATGGTTTCTTTGTTGTGAAAATACCCATTCCGTATTTCAAAGGTGAATACAAAGTGAAGAAACAAGACAGAGAATGTCGTATATTTCTTTGAGCTGTATATGTAATCTAGTACAGAGAGAGGATTGAAAACAGAAAGTTGTCATTCACACCCTCTTTTCCTAATCGGTGATATAGAAGAGAACGGCCACATATTATTATTACCAATGGAGACATTGCATAACTACTGTTGGCAAACACATTAGAGTTGAATGACCTGATCCTCTATGTAAACCAGATGTTTATGCAGAATGTAAAACGAAAACCTAATGAATAGTGACCGTTGATCTTGACAGTCAATGATGAATGACCCTGAATCATTTGATAAACATGCCATTGGGGAAATCGGTCTTGTTTGAATTAAAATTTCAATTCCTGGTAAAACCAGTACCTAATTGATTCCTTTTGGTATTTTGTTGGTGTCATATAGGAACCATGAGTTTCGATTACGAAAATCCAGCCGTTGATATAGAAGGTGATGATGAAAGAAGACAAAGCGCCAGATCTTCACTGTCAGAGAAGAACAATATAGATTCAGACATGAAGAAAGAATTTCCAGTAGAAATTGGCATGCCTGAATTGGCTAAATCAATTAAGACTACTGAAACAACTGAATCTAGCACACCGAGCAGGGATTCGGTAATGTTTTAAAATTTAAATTAGAAATTCTGTTGATCGAAAGTTGACATTGAGATACACTGATCCAATAACGACCATGCAGTCTTAAGCAATTATAAACAAAGTTGGTGAAATAACACAGGAGGCGAATAACGTAAAAAGTTTATATAACGCCAGATTGGCTTTATGCATCTGAATTGCCTCTTGAAATGCATGTTTAACTGCTTAATGTCTGAGGAGAGTTTTGGAGTACCATATTCTACTTAAGTCATGCATGGGAAATGAGATCAGATCGCATATATCTGCCGCAAGGCTTATCCAAAAACTGATAGCATAATTGAATTATATGGGCAATTCAATTATGCTATCAATTGAATCCCTCGTAGCAATAGACATATCTGAGCATGGGTTCTGAAAACGACACACTTAAGTCTTTAACAACAGTTATCGTGTTCTGTTACCTTGCAAGATAAGGCACTCCGAATGGCCGATTAAACTGTATTTATCAACATTTATAGATAATTCTAACCCAACCAATTTTGTGGACAATTGTTTAGGCTCTAAAGTTTCCAATCAAATAATATTTGTTTTAAAAAATGTTGCTTAAAATACGCTTTTAACTTTGAAATCGCTGCAAATAATGAACAGAACTTGATCAATTGCAATTAGGAGCATGTGTAAAAGAGAAATTGGAGGTAATTAAAATATCACAAGTGCTTCAGCTTAAATATCGATTATTTTATTTGACAAATAGTGGAAAGCTGTAGCTTTAAGTAATAAAACATTTCTATCTTAGCGGGTTTTTTTATTTATAGCTAAATGGTGGTACTTAGCATTTAATTTTGGGCACAAACAGTTGGAGAATAAGCAAGCTGTTCGACAAAATGTATAAAATGCACACAATAATGTGGACCTATTAGAGCTCTTCGATTAACAGATTATGCTAGTTTTCAATATCCTTGTACACAACATGGGGTTGATTGCTGTAATAGCATGTGAAATCTTATTTTATTGATGTCGAAGTCAGCTTAAATGAATATTCTCAGATGATTGCAATTGATGTTAAATTAATTTAGTTGGATTTTATAACCTTGTGAACTTTTATTTTCAGAGTCCTAGGAGAAATTCGAGAGAGAACAAACCACAAAATTTCTTGGCCAAGCCTATAATAAACGGCAGAGAAGAAATTTCCAAATTGTTTGCAAAACATGCCAAAGTAACTGAAGTTTCCTTTAATTTGTCAAATCACGCAATGAGTGAATATGTAGCATCTTATTTGCGTTTTACGCTGTATATTTCAGATAGTTTCACAGGTAGTCTTATTGATTTCTGTGATCCTCTACTGGATATATTTCGGATTTGCCATTTCATACGAATGGAACAGTGGCTGTTGCAGTTGGTGCAGTGGTGTCCGATTGTTAATTATCATTACCGGCCTTACAGTGTTTGCATTAGCATACGGTTACGCATTTAAACCACTCTTGGGAGACTATGTGGATAAGTACTGCGTAAAACCAATCGCCAAAATCTGGAGTTCATATGCCATTCTTCGATGGTATGTCAGTTAATTTCCTCGCCCTTTTGAAAAGTAATCTCAATCTTGAAATGGAAGAGGTCCTTTTCTAGTGCAGAAAATGCCAAAACACATGTTTAGATTACCGTAATGTATATATTACAGTGCTAAAAGTTATTTTTCATATTTAAAGGGATTCGTTTCATGCCCTAAAACTATATATTAATCATGGAATGATCAAAGCAGTTAAATACAAATCAAACCTCGATCTAATTGATGTCAGTTTTCTATATGATTAATTGGAATTGTAGCTCGTATAATATTCTGAAAAACAATAGTTTTGGATTTTCCAATCAAATTGAATTTCGTTTCATTCAAACTACATATCTTCAATAGTGGAAAAACAATATTCTTCCAATAATCTATTGTGATTAACACTTTCAACTAGTTATCCAGTGAAGTATTCAAAAAATATATTTTGCTGCATCTCCAGGGTAATATATCTTGCTCTACTGGCTGCTGTTGTAATCTTCCTCATAATCGACAGTGCTGACAACAGGGAACGACTTGTTTCGGCATCAGGAGTTCTTGTCTTTGTGCTCTTTGGATTTGTATTTTCTAAGCATCCCGGATATGTAAGTTCAGGCCTGTTTTTATATATTTGATTTTCTTGCATTTCCATGTTTTATAATGTAGCTCTCTTCATTTGTATTCGTTGCTGTAGGTGATTTGGCGGCAGGTGATATGGGGATTATTACTGCAGTTTGTGTTTGCCCTTCTGATCCTTCGATGGTCTGTGGGCAAAAGTATCTTCGAGTGTTTAGGCGATAAAGTTTCCGAGTTTCTTGATTTCACAAACGCCGGATCGTCGTTTGTGTATGGTTATTTGTCGTCTGGCCAGTTCAGAAACTCTATCCCTTCTGTGAATCGATCTGCAGAAAATGCCACCAGTTGGCAGAATTACACAGAACCATTCTACCAGATTCCTCTACAAGAAGGAATCTTCGCCTTCAAAGTAAATATTGGTTTCCTTTTGACAAATATTTCGTTTGCAGAGGTGTCCAAATTTAAAGTAAGGCAAATTGTAATTTGCCCATGTTTAGGCTGGAATGTTAATACCAATAACGAAATTATAACCATATAAGAAATGAACTGCCAGCCTTTAATTTTCATTTTCTGTGCGATTGTTAAGTTTGGTGTTTAAGAACAAAATCGATGAAATTAAAAATGCTTAACCTGGTATAGAATGAAATTCTCTGCCAAGGTTCAAAAATATTCAAAATCTATACGGTATTTATTAACAATTTGTAATAATAAATCAATTTTTCAGACTCTGCCTGTGGTGTGCTACTTCAGTTTTTGGATATCTGTGTTGTATTACTTGGGCATAATGCAATGGTGTGTCCTTAAAGTTGGCTGGCTACTTGAAGTGACAATTGGTACCACAGCTGCTGAATCCATAAATGCAGCAGGGAATATATTTATCGGCCAAGTAAATTATAAATTTCATAGACATAGGAAAGTATACTGAGACGCATACTCCATAATTTATTTTCTAGACTGAAGCACCGTTACTTGTAAAGCCATTCCTGCAAGACATGACTAAATCAGAGCTACATGCGTTGATGACTGGGGGGTTTGCCACAATCGCTGGATCTACTCTTGCAGCTTACATAAATTTCGGGGTTAGTTGGTGCAATTGATTCATGAATAAATATACCAATGACATTCACTTCATTTCATTACGCATCAGATTGATCCAAGTCACTTGTTGACTGCTTCTGTGATGTCAGCACCAGCAGCTCTTGGATTTGCTAAGCTGTATTACCCTGAAACGGAAAAGTCAAAGACCACGACTGAAACTATAAAACTGGAGAAGGGGTCAGTGATAGTATACAGTTTGAATACATTTTTTTTAGTTTATAATAGTTATTTCAATTCGATTGTGGTGTTTGCAGCCCTGAACAAACTGTGTTAGAAGCAGGAGCCAATGGAGCATCTGCATCAATAATGCTCATGTTGAACATAGCTGCCAACCTTATTGCGTTTATTGCAGCCATCAATTTTTTGGATGCGCTTCTCATGTATTTCGGTGGTTTGGTTGGTTGGACAAATATTAGCTTTTCGGTGAGTTAATTACTACAAAACTGTTTCGTATAAACCATACATCACACGCCCTGCCTTTTCTTTCATCCTTATTAGATAGAATATCAATTTTTTGAAGTTCAATGATTCAGTCTCATCATAAAATCTGTTTTAAGTAATTGCATGTGTAGTGCTTATCATACATTAATTTGCCAAGTGTTTTATTACATAAATATGCTGCACAATTTTAGATTCTGGAATTGTTTTTGATATAACTTTTCCAAGATTATTTAGCGAATAATTGCTGATGTGAATCAATTTGATGCTGACCTGATCTTCAACATATATTTCGCTCAGATTTAATCAAATCCTCGTAAAACACAGTTCGCCCATCAATTAAAAACTTCATTTATAGCTGCGAGTGTATGAACATCGAGCTTATGTTCTCAAAAGCTTATTGCATGACATACATTTTTAAAGGTATTTTTCAATATCACTAATGTTATGTGACATGTTCTGTTTGCAGTGGATTATGTCCAAACTTTTCTACCCATTGGCTGTTGTGATGGGAGTTCCCATCGATGAATGTGAAAAAGTGGCCACACTGATCGGAATCAAAACTATAGTTAATGAATTTGTAGCATACGCTGAACTTGCCAAACTAATCCAAAATCAAGAAATATCTGTACGTAGAACCCTACTTTTTACATTCGTCAACTGAATTTCACGTCTTTAATTGAAAATGTCTATTTTGGGGCAGCCTCGTGCTGAAGTGATAGCCACTTATGCATTATGCGGATTTTCCAACTTGAGCAGTATTGGAATACAACTTGGTGGCCTGGGTGCAATTACACCTGAAAGAAAATCTGGTAATTTAATTACACATTTAATTAAAAAAAAAACAGTGAGAAACTGAAATAAGCTCGAGCTCTTTTAAATCTGCTAAATAATGATTGATATTGGCGTATAGATATGTCGGCAGTGGTTGTCAGGGCCCTCATCTCTGGATCTGTTGCTTGCTTTTTAACAGCATGCATAGCAGGTATGACATCATGCAATTTGTACAATAATTCTTATATTTATATTTCAACGAGACTGTTACATACATTTTTTGAATTCAGGTGCTCTCGTTAATGACTCGGCATGACGTGCAACCATTATGTGGTGTACATTGTACAGAAAACTGTACTTTACTTACTTATTTGGGTTGTAATTATTCATAACATCTCGGCATACATGAACAATATCCAGTGTGGAAAATGCTCGAAATCGGCTTAGAATTCATGACCATTGGTTCAAAATTGTAACGCTTATACAGTATGTCTTACCAAAATTGTATCGATTAATTGATGACGAAAATCATCGATCGAACGAAGTTTTATCACCATTTCGTCGCATGATTTTATCTGATCATCTTTACTCGGACTATAAACACATATGGGGATTTTAAAGAAAGTAAAAAGCGACTGCATTTAATTACCAGCTGTAAGCTTTTATGATGAGAAGTATACATGAACTGTGAACCATATATGCCATGTCAGCTTTAGCTTTAAATAAAAGAAAATTAAGTTAATAATTAGTTTCCATGAACTTTCATAACAAGTTAATTGCCATGGCTATGCATGCAGCAATTTCATCCAATTTTTAAGTTAAGAAATTGAATTGTTGAAATTAAAGTCTTTTCCTTTGTTGTATATATATATGGGGTGGGGGTTAAATCTTTCGGGGTTTTTTTCTAGAATATAGTTCTAGTAGATGGCAGCAGCTTGTGTTGACAGAAGTCTGTTCAACTGCGCAAGCACATGATAATCTGTGCCAAGGTTAGCAATTTTTTAATCAGTTAGGCAACATATGACTATTTTCCTGAGCTGCTGCGCGTGTCATCATTTTGCATGGCGATTTTTAGCCAAAATGCTAGATTAATTGCAGCCCTTCACTTCAAGAGGCTCACTGGATTCCGTCTCAACTCGGGTCACAAAAGTAATCCGAAACTTAATATTGTTTGCATTATTTTGTAATATGTCATTTTATGTAATAATGTTGTGTAATTTAATTAATTGCTTCAAGCATGTGAATATTGTTTAGGTAACAATGTAGGTCCTGTCACTGGTGGTGGCCCCTTGGAGGGCATTACAATTTTGGATTTGACGAGGTAAGCATATATGAAAGAGGAAAACCTATTCATATATGAACAATGGTTGCAAATATTATACTGGGATGCTTGAAAATTATATTTGACCTGCATTAACTTCAATCAACATCACATAGCGAAATAATATAAAAGTTGCGATAGTTAATTGTCTGCAATTATCAATTAATGTGCATTTTATTTAAAAGTTATGTATGTAGCATTAAATTTAAAATATTTCATGCTCAAGTACATATACATATATGTCCGTGAAAACCTTGGCACAGAATCAAGAAACGTGGATATGTTTTGGAACAAAAACTCGTTCACACAAGTGTCCTTGTTTATACCATGATTGAGATCGAGCTTGGTTTGCAAAAATCAACAATACACTCTTTTATGAACAGAGTACTCTATTCATAAAGGAGTGTATGTATGTATTTTTTTATTCATCCTACTTCTCAACTAACCGAAACACAATTTGCTGCCGATTATACATTTGCAAACATATCTCCAATCAATTTTATTATTTTTTTGAATACACTATATAGTAAACAATTCATTTACTAATCAAGATTATGGTGTATTTCTAACGCCATATGTGAATGTTTCTGAAATGGGTGGACAAACTTACATGTAGTTGCTAAACCCACATCCCCAAACCTTTATTAGGTTTTTAAATAGCAACTAAAATGTGACATCCATAATTCATGTATCCCAATTTTAAAAAGTAACCGACCAAAACCGTATTTTGAAACGCCATGGCCTATTGTCATTGTGGCATATTGATGACTTTATATACAATGCAGAGTAAATTCATACTTTGTAACCACGTTGTAGTTGTAACTTGTAATGCGAGGCACATGGCTCAAACAACACAAAGTGCTTAATTTGGGATAACATGAGTTTATATAGTTTACATTATGTTACCGCTGAAGTGCAGTAATCGGTTAATCTGCGGACTAACGGCTTTCGCATCCGTTAAAGTGCGAAAGTTCACAATCCGGCCGCGTGTTTAACTGCAGTTATACAGGGTGAGGCATAAGTAACGCCTGTTTGAGAATAACTTGTGAACAGATAGAGATAGGAACTGAAATGTTATGAGGGAAATTGATCACCGGTACTGAGCAGTTCCGGTACACGAACCGGAAGTGACCTTGGGCACGAGCAGCTGAACATGGACCTTATGCAAGCAGCGTAACAAGTCAACTCATGACATTTAATAACTGAACGAAAAGAAATTAATGTCATGTACGTACGAGTTATTAAAGTCATGTCGTTCAGTTGTGAAATTTCGCACTTTAACGGATGCGAAAGCCGTTAGTCTGCAGATTAACCGATTACTGAACTTTAGCGGTAACATATATAGGTCAATATTGTTTTTATTCCTCGCAATATGACTAAATGACCATTAATGTTCCATACTTTTTTGGTTAGAGTATTAGCGGGACCATTCTGTACTATGATTCTAGGTGATATGGGAGCAAATATAATCAAAGTGGAAAAAATAGGTAGCATAATGAATTGTAATTTTGAATATGTTATTGTTTTGCTCATTCGCACGAGTCTTGTCATGAAAATATTGCAGGTAGTGGTGATGAGACCAGGCTGTGGGGCCCACCTTTCGTTAAAGATGAAACCTGCTATTTCTTGTCTGTCAACAGAAATAAAAAGGTAAAAAATTTCCATTACATTGACACATTACAATACACCGAGAGATTTAAGCAAAATTGCAATTTGTAGAGCATCGCCATAGATGTGAAGCATCAACTTGGGAAAGAGATAATACAAAAGGCAAACAAAATTTTGCAATATCAACTCTAATGAATTTCACGAGTGACACATGCTCTCAATTTATGCAGCTTGCGATGAAATCTGATGTACTCGTAGAAAACTTCATACCAGGAAAAATGGAATCGTATGGACTTGGGTTTTCTCAATTGCAACCTTTGTGCCCACAGCTAATATATTTGTCTATCACCGGTGAGTAAAAGCTACACCTAAAGTAATTTATAACCTCTGATTTATTTTCAAGCACGTCGATTCACCGTGTTGAGATTTGCAAGTTTAATTCAGGTTATGGACCCGGAGGACCTTACAGCAAAAGAGGTGGTTTTGATGGAACTGCAGCAGCTCTGGGTGGTCTCATCAATTCCACCGGATTTAGAGTGAGGCATATAATGAAAAAAAAAATCCAGGTCCCCAACGAAGAAAAATTGTTTTTTTTTTATAGGATGGTGAACCGTGCAAAGTTGGTGTTGCCATCACTGATGTAGCAACTGGTCTTTATGCCCATGGCGCCATTTTAGCTGCCTTATTTGAACGGAATAAAACCGGTCGTGGACAAAAAATTGATTGTAATCTTCTTTCTACTCAGGTATGATTATTAAAAAAAATATTGAATAGGTTCACGATAAATCTAAATTAATAAATTATATATACACAGTTATCCTGCATGGTAAATCTGGCATCAAATTATTTGAATGCTAATCAAGATACAGTGAGATGGGGCAGTGCACATGAAAGTATAGTTCCTTATCAGGTTCAAAAGAAATGACTATTCCTATTCAAATATTTACATTTTATAAATAAGAAAACTTTGATAAATATTTCATTCAGGTGTTCAGCACAGCAGATGGACATCTCATGATTGGCAGTGCAACTGATAAACAATTTGCCAAATTGTGTCAAGTATTGCACTTATTATAACAATACTCTTAAAAA
>WWPM01023057.1:0-13152 GCA_023279145.1 Glomeris maerens
GGGGGGAGAAAAAACGGGCGGAGCCAATGAACGTAAGTTACTGCATTGGCCACTCACCCTGAAAAGAGATCGGCTAATTGGTCGCACGTTCGATCCGCCAGGTGGGGCTGTATCAGTTCGTTTCCGGCAGTTTTCCACTTCGGACGTTTTTCGAGTTTTTGCAATTGCGTCGGGAATTTCGCTCCAATTACGCTGCAGTTATGTTCCCACTTCGTCGTCGAAGGAACAAAAACTAATTTTCAGGCAAGTAGGAAATCGATTGTTGTCTTTTTCAACATCATTGTATGCGCCATTACGTTCCGTTTGGGAAATTAAAATTGCCCTCGTCTTGTTTCTGAGGGTACTCTACGGACTGGACGAAATCGCAAAGTGGGCGTGGCTACCTGCTTTTGTGCCTGCGCCGCTAGGTGGCGTGTACGCCATCGACCAATAGGAACGTAGGTTCGATCAGGTCACCTGGCGGCTCTAATACCAAACTTTCCTAGCCGCGCCTACTTGTTTCCTGTACCCATTTCAACGAATAAACGAATTTCCATCGTTTGTCGACGTATTCTCGTTATAATCATGTTGTATGCGATGGATTGCATTTGTTTAGGCGTGCATCTGGTGCAGACATGGTGCCTTTTTCAGTTTTTAAGTGGGAAATGCGCCACATTTGAATTTGGAACGATTTCGAACGCCGCCATCTTGAAATTATGTTGTTTTCCCGTTGCAAATGTATTTTTGGGTTTGTTTATCAATCATATTGGCCTTGATTGTTGCAGGAATCGATGCAATGATGGAAGTGGAGCATTGCAGTGATGTCACTGAACAATTGGTAATAAAATGAATTCGTCTTTTCAAAAGAGGAAAAAAAAATCGTGAAAATTCATTGGAGTTCAATGAACGTTTTGCCCTTCCTCAGATTGACAGCAAATTGGATGAAGAACAAAGCGGGAAGACTGTTCCCGAGATCACGATAACAGATGCGAGTTCAGACGAGAATCTGAATTTGGATTCGCCGAAAGACGAAAACGTTTGTGGTTTTGTTGTTTCGGAATTGCGCTATTCGAATTCCAACCGGGTGTAAATTTGGTGTTTGTTCTGGCGGGAAAATATTTCTCAGGTGTCTAGTCTAGAAGGGTTTGATTTCAAACCGGTGTCGGAAGAAAACGACAAGGAGAACGTTTCCGTTCGCGGCGGCGTCGGCAATCCGGCCAACGAGAAGAGTTCGCCGGCCAAATTGACACCGGTCACTCTGAGTTTGCCGGAAGGCAACGCGCAGTTCGGTGCGCTGAGCGCGGAGCAAATGCTGGAAAAGGTGGGCGTAAATTGTAAACTCTAATAAACAAAAACATAACCGTAACACCTACGTTCTCTCGTGCCAGATACGGCGGCTGTGCTCGTCCCACAGCAGTGACATAGTCATCTTGATCCACTCGAAGGAGAACGATTCTCCCAAGTTCCACTTCTGGGGGAGCTTGGGAGCCGGCGAACAGTTCCTCGACAGTTCGCTCGGCAGCGCCATCAAAGACGCGTGGCAGGCTCACCTCAGTCATTCGCCGGGTCCGTAGAACACCCTTGGAAGGGAACTAATAAACGGGGCTAATACGATTCCTGCCTTTTAGACGAACCCAACGCGTCTTTGTTGAAGAAGACGAACCCGCCGCGACCGCCGCGCAACAAGCGAGCGAAGTTGGCCGTGGCGAGAGTGAAGGAGAGGATCCTTCCGTCGCGAACGCGACATAATACTAGGTCGGCGGACGCGACCGCCGAGACGGCTGCCGCCAAGACTTTGAAAGTTGCGGCGCCAGTGGTGGTTGAGAAGCCGAAGGAAGTCGTCGGTAAAGGTGCTTGCTTGCGGGGCGAGTGGTAATTTGGGAATGAGGTTTTTTTTTTACTCTTTCAGCCGAAAAAGGGAAAAAGAGAAAGCGGCGGACGGCGAAAGTTGTCGCGCCGACAGTAACGGTAACGGTAGCGGCAGCAGAGCCGGTTTCAGGTTTGTTTTGAGCAAAACGTAAGAGTAATGCGGTATCTAATTTGAAAAGGAATAAGACAAATTCATTTGATTCTTAATGTCCATCTGTGTTTTAATAGTAATTTCTATTTGAATGACAATTTTGATTGTAATTGTAATTTTAACAGTTATTTGGATTTAATTGTGATTTTTGTTACATTTTTTCCCCTATATTTACTATATACTTGAATATGTTGAGTTCATTAATTGTAATACACTCGAACCTCTGTAATCCGGATCCCTCTGTAACTCGGACAAAAAGTCTGGCCCGACGGGCGTCCGGATTGTAGAGGTTCGAGTTTAGTTGCAAATTGAAATTCAGTTAAGATTAATCGGGGATTTTGGGATTTTTCTGAAGTATGAACGAGATGGTTGTGCAATTTGAAAAGCAAAAGCGGAATTTGAATTGGGGGGTATTTTTTTTATTTCATCCGCAAGATTTTTGTTTAATAGTTGTCTTGCAGTTTTCTTTTGCAAAAACCTTTTTATTTCATTATTTAATACTAATTGGAAGTTGAGACAATATTCACAACATGGGGCCTGTTGCGTAGGCAAGCGGCACCATAAGCGAAGACGGGTGACGACGGCCAAAAAGGCTTCCGGCTCCGCTCTGAGCAATGTGTTTGTCGTTGAGAGAGTTCTGCAGAAGAGAACCTCGAAAGATGGCCGCGTTGAGTACCTGGTCAAGTGGGAAGGCTGGTCATCGCAGTACAATACCTGGGAACCGGACGCCAACATTATCGATAAATCTTTAATCAAGGGGTTTTAAAAACTAAACGAAACAAAAGAAAGAATACGGTGCTTATTTGCCGCACGCGCACAAAGCTGTTTGCTTGAATTGCTTTCCAAAAAATACAAAAGTTTTCTTCTTTATTTTCAAATAAAAAGCTACGGTGAATTTGGCGTCTTGGCATTTCGCAGTTCTTGGAATTTATGGGTGTCCGCGGTGCCTGAGTAAATGATCCTTTACCAATTTCAGCATTTTTTTGGAGGAGGAGGAGATTGGTACAGTATTATTTTGGAAACCGAAAATTATTTTCACTGGCAAGGATGAACATGTTCATCGGGAAAATTGAAACTGAAAACTTGAAAAATATAGCATTTTTATTTTGAGAAATATAATAATTGTATTTGAAATATACAGAATACATTTTTTTAACGAAGTCATTTAGGAGAATTACTCTAATTTTGATTTAGTATAAAATCGCTGTAAATTCACCCGTCGCCCAATCCGACAAAATCTTTGCTCAATTAGACTAATTCGACAGTGCTCCACAACTTTCAAATTGGGACTAGGGGGCTAACTCAAGCGGTTTAAAAGATAATTTCTGAATGACTTTGAAGGTGACGTGCGATATGATTTTTGGATTGCCCCTCTACTACTTACCGTGCAACGGCAAAACATTCAAAGCGATAACTGTCACCGTTTCCGAGATATTCCACCGAGAACCAGACTTTCGCCTCACCCTGTATGCACATAATGCCAAATATGCCATTGACATTTCGTGACCAATCCAGCTTCATTTGCGAACAAGTGGGTCTTTCAATATTAATGTTCCAAGTTGAAGCCGTGTGAATGAACAGCTGGCAGATCGAAGTACGTTCTTCGCGAATGTCTCGAAGAAGCATCTTTTATAGATGCGATAATGTCTTCGATGGTCGGCGTGTTTCTCATTTTCTGGCTTTCGATTCCGTACCGCATTGTTACTTGCAGAAGTGGTAAATGTGGAATCTTATATTTTCAAAATTTATTTCTATACCAAATATTGTATATAGTACATTTCTTTATTATATATAGATGAACTGGAATCTAGTTACTCGTACGAGGACGTCCACTTGGTCGTAATTGAGGTTTTGGAGTCTTCGTTACCAAATAACGATGTCGTTTTAGTCTCCGACTTCAATCACAGTTAAAGTCAATGTTAATTGTTCGAAATTCACATATTTAGTCTAATGAATCCGAGAAAAACCAATGTTTGATAAATTTGGTTAGATAACTCGGTATATATTTTTTACGAAGGAAAATTAGCGCGCAGTCTCTTGCAGTCCCTGTTCGCGGCCAACCGCTTTGCGATTAACATCGAATTGGTTCACGATAGTAACAATTGCAAGGTAAATTAACGCAACCGTAATTGCATTACTGTTAAAAGATTACGATTCATTTTTCTTGAATAAGTAGTTTATGGAGTTGATAGACCGTTTAAAGCAAAACAGTGAGACCATCACTGTCGTTACACTGTTGCCGCTTCAAATACAAATTAGACTTCTTAAACAGGTATAATGATTGTATGTTCGAACTGTTGACGTTTAAATAAGTAATTTAAATTGAAATTAAACATTTTAGATTAGGTGTCGGCGCTTGTACGGCAGCAATGTCAGTTTTGTAGTTGTAGTTTTAGGCCAAGATCGCCAAGATCTTTTTGAACATCTCGTAGAAGGGATGAACCTGTTGGTCATTTACAAGGTATCTTTTCTCATTTTCCCCCCACAACATTTATGTGCACCTTTATATTTCTTAATTGCTATCGCGGCAAGATTTAAAAAGTCAACTGCCATAGTTTAAAGAAAAAAAGGACACTTAATGCTATTTTTAATGGGCTGTTTAAAGAGTTGAGTTCATTCATTTCTTTTTTGAAATACTTATTCACAATAATGTGAATGAGTTTTCGATGAGCTATGACGTGGGTAACTTTGCGTAATTGTATACAATTAACGAATGGTTGGGAAGTAATTAACAAACACAGTTGTGTCTTGTAAGTTATCCTAGCCACTAGACAACATGGGACTAATTTAAAAAATAATAATACCTATGATTTATTTATTCGCTGGTATAACTACTTATAGTTGATAAAATTGCTCGACGGCAGTTTTGTTTACAAAATTGGATAAATTTTGTTTTAGACAATCTTTATTCGATTCTAAAACAATCACATTTCAAATCTTTATTAACTGAATACAAAATCATATCGCATTGTACATCATTATTGCGCTAACTTCTCTAAAAATTTACTATTTTGGACAGCGTCTCGATTATCCGTCATGTTGATGGCCCCATGCCTGACGGATAATCGAGGTTCCACTGTAATTATTAAGAAATTTTTTTAAGAATCCTATCCACTAGACAGCATGGGAATAATAATTCATATTGCATGGTAACGAGCGAAAGTAGTTCTGTGATCAGGTCACTTGAACCGATCCGTGTGACCAAATATGGTCAACCCAGACTCCCATATTAGTAATGGCCCATCTCAGACTTCTGTAAACCTTCACCCCGCCCAGCTGGACACCCCTCTGGCCTGTCAGGCCGACTGCTCCCACTTGCGTTATGGCGTTTTATTTATTTTTCCCAAAGCTATTTGTATGGGAATTTTAGAAGTTGCTGATAAAAATCATTTTATGCAATTAATAAGTAAAGGGCCTGCATCAGATGAAATGTGTTCTATTTTTTCCCAAGTTTTTTATTCTTTAAAACTTTTTCCATCAAATTTTGAAAGTGCTTTTGCAATTTCCATTATTTTAGTTTGAAATTTATTCTGTTCTGTTCATTAAACTCGTCCTTTTGCGTTCATGTTTTTAAATTCATATCCTTACATCCTAACGAAGGCTACCATACCTATTTTTTGAACAAAAATTGATTACAGAAGTCGGGAGAAGCAAATAAAGATGGTGGCCTGGCAGGCCGGGTGCGCCAGATTTTATTCCGCCAGGGGTTGCACCCGACGGAGGGTTAAATATGTGAACTTGTTTGTGAACTACTTGATATTGGGGTAAGAAATGACTTAGCAATACGTAAGGCCTTATTTTCAGGTCTCGAAATGGCCCGTTGGCTACGCTATCGATATAATCGAGATTGACAGAGATGGAAAAGCCCATTTAAGATTTCTCGATCGATGGGTGAACAAACTTGGCTTTCTTCTTCACGGCCAAAATCGCCTCCCACCTCCCAGCTCAGCTTATTCTAGTCTAAATGGACGGAGTCTGAAAGTTGCCACGATTGATGTTCGTGTTTTGCAACAGATGCGTGTATAGTACTATAACCTTAGCGGTGTCATTATGGGGACAGAATCATCCCTTCTTCAAAGTTAAGTGGCTGGAAAACGGAGAAGTTGTAGGAGTTTCTGGAATGGAGCTGGAATTCTTGCAGACACTGTCCTCGTCTCTGGGATTCGAGTACTCCCTTACCGTGAAGAAGAATGACAGATACGAATACGAGAAACAGAATGGAAGTCTAAATTGGCTCGTTCATTCCACTGCCCAGTCGGTATGGGCCTATTTAGGGTTACCTTGCTTTTTATTTTTGGACCGTGTCGTTTAAGATTACAAATGTAACGTTTAGAACGAAGCCGACATGGCGATAAGCGAAATAAGCATCACTCATAAGAGGAGGAGTTTTGTGGACTTCTCTTGGCCATACTTTGGGGAATCTCTGGTGATTCTGACGAAAAAACCTTCCTGCCGACCCAAGACGCTCATCGTCTTGAACCCATTCACCTCGACGGCAAGCATATGATCAGTTTCTCTTGCTGTTAAGGTGCGTTTTCATGGGCGGGCGATTTCAATTAAAAAAATCGTACTTGGAGATTAAAATCGCATACTTCTGAACAAGTTTTTGGTTCGGCAAATCAGTCTACTGAGGACTGACGTCATTTCGACTGACTGCCCTGACAGCCACACTCCTCTCAGTTGGCATATAGTTGGCATTTAGTTGAGCTCATAAGCTGTTGCTCCTCTTAGATTGTATTAACAATTCATCGCTCCCTCGTCTTTGGTACTTTAGCTCCATTAAACAGTTTTTGTTACCTTTTAGGAGTCTTTCTTTATTGAATCCACAAGTTATCTAAGACCCACACGTTATTCCAAGAAGCAGGCGAATTTCACGTTTCCCCGCCCGTGAAAACGCACCTCTGGATAGCTTAGTTAGCACCTTCACTAGGGTCTTAATGAGGGAAACAATGTTGCAGGTCTGGATGATGGTTGGCTTTGTGACTTTAGCTGCCGGGACATTGATGTACGTTCTGCAGACGTTTTACGTAAGCCTAAGATACTCGCGATGTGATGATAACAAGTTGACGGAGTGGTTGTGGGAGAGCTTCAAGATCCTCATTTCCCAGTGTATATAATTTCAATAGGATACTTACGAACCTAACTTTAGTAGAGATATTGCCTGGAAATGCTAGTTGTGCGTGTCTTTGAAGGCCCTCATTTTGAGCACCGTGGCAATAGCGTTCGCATGTTGAGGGTTTGCTGGGCGCTAATGGCAACTGTGCTGGCAACAATCTACAGTAGTCAGTTGATTGGGTTGATGACAACGGATTCAGTTAATCCAACTGTTGATTCCCTGGAAGATTTCCTCGAGGCGCTAACTACGAACGACTTTGAGCTTGTCATTCGCAAAGGGAGTCACGCGGAGGAGTTCTTCCAGGTAGTCAGGGCGCACCCTCCCCTCCCTTGTTCTTGCTGATAGCAACAGTAAAACGTGTCTGTAAGGTTCTCAACCCAGGTATTCGGGAGACAATTTATGCGGAAGCGAAGCGGCGAGGCAAGTTAGTCACGTTACACGCGCGGGATGATTACGTTGGCCGTGTGAAGGAAGCAGATGGTGCCCTGTTCAATGGGATCACCACAACCACCGCATGGGCTAACCTGCATGGCATTCACAACTTCCACATTTCAACGGAACCTCTCTGCTACTCGCGCTACGGCATAGTCATGCGCAAAGGCTTTCCGTACAGACCTCTGATTGACAAACAGTAATATTGCATTGAACATGCTCATTGAACTTATCCTCCAAAAAATCTTGATGATTTCACATGTTAGGATTAAGAACATAGTAGCTGCCGGTTTGATGGGGAAATGGTGGAAAAATATGATGAATGGCACGTCTCTTGAAACGAGAAGGAACGCGAGGCCCAATCTGAGCGGGGTTTTGCATCTGGATGGATTCCAAGGAACATTTTACATATATCTTATGGGAATCATTATTGCTGGTAGGAATAAAGTTTCTTGGAAACCCCCCCGGTAAAAATAAGGGAAATCACAAATTCAACGAGCTTTCTTTTCTTTTCTTTCCTTTCTTCTGTGCAGGCCTGACTTTGATGTATGAGATTGTCACTCATTCGCCTTGCAGAATATAAGAAACAGCTTCATATGATCTAATGGAGCACAGATGGATGTAGCTTATTTTTCTGATTTGGAATGAAATTAGATCAAGAAGCACTCGGAGTCGGAACACGTGCAGCGTTATTTTCCGGCTTCCTTAGGATCGTAAATCCATAATTTCCTTTACAGTAGAGATCACCTGTGCAATAAACAAAACTTGATAAATGAGCTTTGGGTGGCATTTTCCTGGAATCTTTTCGGAAGTTGGCACGTGTATTTGGAGGCTTTGATGGAATTATGCGGCAACACCGTGCGAGCGCAGATGTGCAAGTCTTGGTGAGTCAGCTCTGTTTTTCCCCCCACATATATTGCAGCGGAATTTCTTGCTCTCCTATATTAGCTAGACTTTTGAAAGGAGGGGGAAATGTATTCAGATCGCGCTTTGCGAGGAGTAGTCCTCTGCAGTTTCGCGTGGTTTTCAGCAACAGCGCAGGCAAATGCCAATATCAGTAAGGTCAGTGTGTTTAGCTGCCACAATCTTAAACTGGTTATCTACAGAATCTAATTAACATTTGTGCATTTCTTATGTTGGCTACATATCAATCAGCAACTTGGACGTGAACACTATCCCAGTTCAGTAGTTATACCTTCTCGCTGATGTTACGTTGATTAAGGGCAGATATGGAGTAATTTGATGGTGTCTTATTAGATTATGCAACTAAAGAAACTCGAATCGTTGGTGGAGAAGTTGTGTCAAAACTTGTGTTTCCTTGGATGGTTGCGATCGTAAATCCGCGGAGGACATTAAAGGGTGGAGCGGTGTTAATTAACGAAGCGTACGTAATGACCGCTGCCCATGTTGTGTCCGGGTAAGCAGTGAGTATGTCACTGATTGCTATGTGACCCATTGAGGCAGTTTTTCAAAGAGGCAATTGTTAGGTGTAAAGCGGCAGACATTCGCCTGCTCATGGGATGCTACAATATTGTCGTCGGGGACTGGGCTTCGGTGCTCACCCCAATCGACATAAATGTGCACCCGGAATACAACTCACCAACTGTAGGCAAGAATGACATTGCCTTGCTGCAGCTGCCCCAGAACGTGAAGTACTCGCTGAGCGTCCGGCAAGCGTGTTTGCCGCTGAGGCCGGACGATGACACGCAAGAAGGCGATCGGATCACGGTCATCGGATGGGGAAGGACATCCAATGATGCTAATGGTTAGCAACACTTAACTGTCTGTTTCTGGTTTTCTGAGACAATTGCATCAACGTTCATTATGCGTATCATCATTTTACGTATTGGACTTTGTGGAGCCAACGTTGAAGCGATACGTCAAACTGTAGTAGTTCCTTCCTGTCAGCTCAGTTTCGTTTCTTTACTAAGAAATAATTGTGAAATTCTTGGGTTTCTTTGTTCTAAACATTGAGGTAACATCAAATCCTCATCAAAGTGATGTGAAATCCACCTCAAAGTGACGTCAAAGTGAAGTCACATTGTTGCAACAATGACAGTTGAATGAAAAAATATGATGGATGTTCTGAAAATTGTTTGAACAGCTTTGAAGTTGATGAAACCAAAGAATTGAGCTGACATCCATTGAACGTCTGCCTGACGTCAATCCAACGTCGAACCGACGTCCATATGACGTTGAGTCGACTTCGCTTCAACGTTTGCTTCACATCTGTTGGAAATTCTTTGCAAATAGGCTTAAAATTAACTCTGAATATGGATATTTTGGTCGAAACTGTCTAAAATGTAATGATACCTTTGCAGGGCGCATGAGCCCCACTCTCCTGCAAGTGACCCAACCTGTTCTGGACGGAAAACCTTGCCAGACAAAATATGGCCCCATGTACTTCGCAACCGGCATGATATGCTGCGGTGTCCGACTGAGCGGTCAAGACTCGTGTTCGGTAAGTCACCTTTCTGTATGACTTATAAGTGGGTCATTATTTCAAAACACACTACATTAGTAGCTAGGGCACCTGCTTTATAGCGCACATCACTAATGGGGCACTTTCACGTAACACGCACATGTCACAGTTGATTTCAATATACATAAAATATTCGCGGGGTTATTTTGGAAATAGGGTGATTCTGGAGGACCTTCTATGCGGAAAGGGCCATCCGGTAGTTGGACTGTTGTGGGGCTAATATCATGGGGCACCGGATGCGCACAATCCGAATACCCAGCCGTGTATACCAGGGTCTCTTATTACGTTCCTTGGATCATGGAATATGTGGATCGCGATCAGTTGTCGAAAGGATGCGAGAATACAACGGATGCGGTTGAAGATAATGAAGTTTAATCGTTTTGTAATCTATAAAACAAACTTAAAAGTTTTGCGAAAGTTTACGCATATGACAGATATTAATTGCTCCTCGGTAAATAATGTACAAAAACACGCGCGCGTTAGTAAATTAGTTCCCGTATGTTATAATGGGAAGGGTTATAATTCCTTGGTCACGCAATTTTACCACAGTTCTATCAAGTAAGTTAGGGCATGCAGACAGATACAAATGGAGTCTCTGGCGAATCCAATGGGCTTCGGACCATTTCCATGACTACCGTTCGGCCGCGAACGCTGGCCGCTGGCAGCCGTTAGCCGTTGGCTCGTGCGTTTGACAATCTGTGCAATTTGTTACGCATTTCCGTAGTATTTGGCCCTAACCAATGATTAACGACCGGCAAATTGCCGCCATGGTCCTGCAATATGTCTTGGCGAATTGGGCGGTCGGCCGGGGTCCGATGTGACTGCGCAGCCCAGCGCAGCGCGCGCTGTTCCCGATCAATGATGTTAATCATTGAGCTGTTGGGTCGGACGCGAGAGTTTAAGGGCCATCAGGCCCTCTGGGTCGTGTTGCCGATATTTGTGTGCCACGTAAGTGAGGGCTGCGCCCGCCCCCCATCCCATGCCAAGCCGGAAATTGGGATCCAGTCGCGCGCGAATCGCTGGCGCCGTCCATTGATTGCTGCAATCCTATCTGTTTGATCAGCTATAGCTCTGAGGATGCAATTATAACTTAGCAAAGGGCTAGCGAAATGCAATTCCTATACAGGCCCTTTCGTGATCCTACCAGTAATCGGTGCATTATTTGGACAGTCGATGCGCTAACCTCCCCTCCGTCCGTCGGATCTCCGCGCATGCACAAATAAACGCCGAAACTGGTGTTATACCAGACTAAAGTCAATACTGTCCCTTTCCTTATATACTTATGTGAATATCTGACTGTTTTTTACATTTACCAGTTTAGTTTTTCTTTAATGTTTGTGCGCCGACCAAAAAACGACCAAAAACCGACCAAACCTCAATATTCTGTATAAATTCTTTCATGAAGCTGTTTTTTGAGATGAAATAATATTGTTGGAGGCAATTACAAAGTAGACTTCTTGT
This sequence comes from Glomeris maerens, assembly GCA_023279145.1. Lineage (NCBI taxonomy): Eukaryota > Metazoa > Arthropoda > Diplopoda > Glomerida > Glomeridae > Glomeris > Glomeris maerens. Next base: position 11,491 of record WWPM01023057.1, read on the forward strand.
CTACAATAGAAATTGTAGCATATTGATCGAGTAAATTATTTTCTAGTCTACGTGAAATACGCGCCCAGTTTGCATCGATCTGACCATTACTGCTGTTATTGTATCCCATATAGAAGAAAGCTTGAATCAATCAATAATTCGATCGATGAATCGACATGGACACTGTTTTAATATTGCCGTAATCCGATTTGGGCCGCACGATCGGCTTCTTTAATCTCTGCGTGTATATTTGCAGGTCTCCCTTTATAGACTGTGAGCAATTATAAATGGAGTAAGTAATTTTTTACTAAAGTAGAGCTGAACTTTCAAAAAAAAATTGTTTGTTGGAAACTTGTGGCTGCCTTTTTTTATTTGGTTCTCCCCGTGTGCAATTTGAATTTTGTGCGGCAAGTTTTTGGTTCCGCGTTCGGATTTGGCGCGATTCAAAAAGAAGCTTTTGACAGGATGGAAAGGAAAGGAAAGCAGCTGTTGCGGGTCGGATGTCAAACTGCACTCTTGAATGGGAAGGATCTGCATGATTTAATAAGAAATATATATGGCAAGACATTGCATTTTCCGATATATTCGGCTCGCGCGCGCCTGAAATCTAACGCGCCAGGTTGCGTCAACTTTCAACTTCTTCTCTGTGTGCCACTTCTGCCATTTCCATCTTTAAAATGAAGCTATTTGAATCATTTTAACATGTGATGTGACCCGAATATTCCCAACACTTGCATCGTATTCAAATACGAAGTGCGTTAGGATTTTGCAGGAGCTAGCCGCGAGATGTTTGAATTCAATCTAATTTGTTTGCCTTTGCCTTACATAATCCTTATAATATTGAGCTGGAAAAATGAGTACTATTATATTTTTTTCGGTGGGGAAATGGGAAGCATTAATATAGGAAAGCTGGCGCGCGAATAGAGTATAACGCGATCGTGTCGCTGTATTGCAATTTGTTATAGATTAATCCCAGGATATGCTGCTTGATATAAATTATTTGGTTTTCATTTCTGTTGCACCCATTTCTCTCCAATTTATTTCATAATAATGTTCTTCCTGCACAGCTGTTTGATTTTGGACGATGAAAATTAAAACCGCGCAACCGGAAGAATCCGCTGTTTGGGGGGGGGGGGGGGGGGAGAAGTGGGAATCTCTGTTTCTGGGGGATTTGAAAATTGAATTATGAAGACATAAACATTAACATTGTCAAAATTGGCAAGGAAAACATACAACATAGCTGGAAGTATTTTGATAGAAGTAAGCCGTATCTATTTATTCTGCCGCGATGACAAAATCCAATCCCAAGAATTTAACCGAGAGGATGAAAAGTTTTCTTCTTCTTCTTCGTCTTCTTCATCTTCATTTTCTTCATCATATTCTTCGTCTTCTTCTTCTTTTTCATCTTCATCTTTTTTACCTTTTTCATCTTCATCTTCATCTTCTTCATCTTCTTCTTTATCTTCTTCTTCGTCATCTTCATCTTCATCATCTTCTTCTTCATCTTCTTCATCTTCATCTTCATCTTCTTCATCATCTTCTTCTTCATCTCCTTCTTCGTCTTCTTCATTTTCATCTTCATCTTCATCATCTTCATCTCCTTTATCTTCATATTCTTCATCTTCTTTATCTTCATCTTCTTCATCTTTATCTTCTTCTTCTTTATCTTCTTCTTCATCTTCA
>WWPM01023058.1:0-32898 GCA_023279145.1 Glomeris maerens
GAAACACCGGCCGATAACAGCATTAAGATGATGAGTCGTCTCTGCACTTACATCTACGCGAAGGATCAGACCGATAGGATCCGGACACGTGCGATGCTGTGCCACATCTACCACAATGCACTTCACGACAACTGGTTCGAAGCACGTGACCTGATGCTTATGTCTCACTTGCAAGACACAATTCAACATTCTGATGTTCCAACTCAGGTACGTACATAACAAAGTCTCGTTTAATGGCAGCATGCAATGACTTTTTGCCTATGTAGATCCTGTACAACAGAACCATGGTTCAATTGGGTCTGTGTGCATTCCGACACGGCACCATCAAAGATGCCCACAATGCACTGCTTGACATTCAATCGGGTGGCCGAGCTAAAGAGCTGTTGGCCCAAGGACTTCTTTTGCAGCGACAGCACGAGAGGTCCTCGGATCAAGAGAAGATAGAGAAACGAAGACAGATGCCGTTCCACATGCACATCAACCTGGAACTACTCGAATGCGTCTACCTCGTTTCGGCAATGCTAATGGAGATCCCGTACATCGCGGCTCACGAGTTTGATACGCGACGCCGAATGATCAGCAAGAGTTTCCATCATCAGCTGAAGAACAGCGAGCGACAGCCCTTAGTTGGCAAGTTACCGATGGCCACAAATCGTGACGTATCCTGATTATTTTTTTGGTACGTAGGTCCTCCCGAGAGCATGCGAGAACACGTAGTGGCCGCGTCAAAGGCTATGAGAAACGGCAACTGGAAAGCGTGCAAGAATTTCATCGTTAACGAGAAAATGAACGGCAAGGTTTGGGATCTGTTTCACCAGGCGGATAAAGTGCGAGAGATGCTTACAAGGAAGATCCAGGAAGAAAGTCTGTGCACGTATCTGTTTACATACAGTAGCGTGTACGATTCCATCAGTCTGGTGACTCTGTCGGAGATGTTCGAGTTGGAGAAATCGGTGGTCCATAGCATCATAAGCAAGATGATCATCAATGAAGAGTTGATGGTAAGACGATATGAAAGGCTAACCAAATCGTGCAAAATGCGAGTTCATTTTGGGGGTTTTAGGCTTCATTAGATGAACCGACACAGACCATCGTGATGCACCGAACTGAGCCATCGCGTTTGCAGTCGATGGCGTTGCAACTTTCTGACAAAATTGGATCCCTAGTTGATAATAACGAACGCATTTACGAAATGAAACAAGGTTCTTTCTTCAGTCGTGGTAAATATATAATGCAGGCTGACAAGTATTACTATATTTTTTGGATATCCTAACTAGGAAATCCATACGGTTAATCTGTAATTCTTTTGTAATGTTTAAATCAGTATTATTTTTTCCCCAGGGCAACAAGGTTATGGACGTCAGCAAGGCTATGGACGACAACAAGGTTCGAGGAATTGTTTTTTTTTATCATCCACTACTAAACTTCTTAAGTGTTTGTGAAAGTTGTGAACCAATTATTAGAAAAATTGATTTATTTTGTTTTTCAAGGTCGAAGACAACGAAGCAATTACTGAATTGGTGATATTCATGTCCATCACAAGAATTGAAATAAAGATGAGAATTTGCTTCAGTCAAAACAGGCTTTTGTGTTCCTTTTTTAATAGTTGCCATACATTTATTCAAGATCCAATACAGTGCATTTCAAATGCTTTCAGAGCAGGTCATCAAAAGTGGTTCCATTGTAACCAATGTCGGCTTTGACCCTATTGTTGAAGTTAATGTAGAATCTGTTGGGGTTTTGAGCAATTATGGTTTGTGAATTTGTTGTGTATTGTATTTACATAGTTTCTCACGCATGGTTTAAATTTATTACCGATCCTTTTCAATCCCCAAGTTTTTGTGGATGTGATCGTAAAGTGCAGCAGCATGTTTCTTGTTCTCTTCCAATCCAAGGGCCCCAATGCTGGTCAGAGAGGCGTAACCACATGGTTTGTCACTGCCCCCAAGTACCAGCAATTGGTCTGGCAACACATGTACCATCACATACTGAAAAGCAACAAATGCACTTATTTTTACCAATGTTTTGTAGCAAATGGAAAATTTATGCAAACACTTCACAAACAACTGTTTAGTAATTAACTTATCGTAACTCGAGCGTTCGCAAAACGAATTTAGAACCCTTACATAAAATGGCCTTGGTCGCGCATATACAATTACCTGTTCTGGTTTACCAACTAATATCTTCGAAAGTAAGACGCTCGTTTCTTTCAAAAAGCTTGCCGGAATCTTCTCCTTTCCCAAGTTTGTGTACAATTCAAATATCGGCATTATATGGAATTTTTGACCAACGTTGTAGTACAAAATTACCAACACGTAATATGCAAAACTCGCAACTTGCAAGATATATATAAAAATAAGGCAGCACCGTAGGAGTATTCTGTCAACACTACATGCATGTGACGTCATCAGGTTGCCTTCGTCACTGACGTAAAATACATCGTGATGTCATTAGGCTGCGTCCGTCTCTGATTGGCGGACGCAAAAGATAGTTCCATTGGCTCGGCCTGCGCTCCTTGTTCCTACCATAGCCTTGAGCTCGTCGAGAGTTTCTATTGGAAGAGCATATTGGTAGGCAGCACTCACTTGATGGCGGGGACCAATCAATGCGAGGCACAGTTAGTTCTGAATTGTTCTAATAGATGGCGCCACTACAGCGTTGCAACTTGTAACCGCGTTCGACGTAATTCCGCAATTTCCAACACGGGATGGGAATGGATTCTGATGATTCCCGTTCGCCAATAAATAAAAGTATTGTGATCCCTGGAAAAGGCTCTCTTCCTGCATTTAAAGATGGAGCTAAGGTTTGCGCTGAGAAATATTCGTCGCATGACAAAAATTAAATCATGATCGCATAGCGGAATATACAGTAATATATGTATTTGTGCGCATTTTATCAGGTGACATTTCACTTCCGTACGGAAAAATGCGACGAAAACAACACGGTTATTGATGACAGTCGCAAATTAGGAAAGCCTATGGAGTTAATTCTTGGCAAGAAGTTCAGATTGGAAGTTTGGGAAGCTTGTGTGAAGACTATGAAGCCGAACGAAGTGGCCGCATTTACCGTTGATAAAATGGTAATTTTCATACAACACTATTGCACAGGAAATAATCATTTGCAATAAATAATTGCTGGCGTTATCCGGGACTATGGAAGTCGCGGGCATGTATTGCGCGCAATGCTTTGGTCGGCAAAAAAGTTGCGTTCTATGTTAATACTGTATTTTAATTAATTAATTTAATCTATATGGTAATTAATTGGGCATCATGTGATTGTGTGATATACTTGTTGTATACATATGCAAATGATGGGCAACATAATTCTTAAAGGGATTCAATATGTAGGTACTACTGAAAGACCATTCCATATTTTTATGAAATTTCTCGTCCTTTTATATTAAGTGACACTTTGCCCATTGTGCATTTTCAGCTCTCATAACAATGGAGTGTCAAATGAAAACAGCGATTACTTATTTAAATATGTATTGTACACGCATGGTGCAAATCTGAATCACATTTTAGCGTAGTCTCCCCCATGTTAAAAGCATGTCTGCCAGCGCTTCCAAAGGACCTGAATTTCGTTTTGGGAGATGGCAACCACTCGTGCACTGCGTGGCGTAACTCATAATTCGAATGAAACTTCTTAACACCCTTTGCTTCTTTGAGTGGTCCAAATTTATGGCAGGGCAAGGTGTGGGAAAGAGACCGGCAAATCTCAGGTCTGTGATTGTTGCAACAGTTACACAAGACGTGTGGGGCTGTGATTTGTCCGTGTTGCAGCAGGTCACCTGCCGACAAGCATTCCATGTAGTTTCTTTCAGATGACAGAGCAGAGATGATTTTTGAGGTGGTGTTTTATTTTTTAAACTATTTAGCTCGTCTCAAACTACCCGGTGGTTTCAAAGACTTTACGCACTGCTCTTGGCAACAAAGACCATTCAACAGAAAACCACAAAAGTCAATCTCACTGTTGCGGCATGATGGCACTTCAAAGAGAGAATTTGGGCCCACCAGAATTGGATGACTTGGCAAAGAATCCCCAGGATTTAAGGTTTATAATAGGTAATCAATGACCAACATTGACACCTGTTGTTCTGTTACTTTGCTTTAATGCTCTCTACTGTATGTAAGCTTTAACCGACTTGCAATGCTGAATTACGTTGCGAATTTTGTGCGTGTTGTCGGTGAATTGTTGCTTGTATGCTTGGTGTTGGTAGAACATATTTCCGCACTATTAAGTGTCATATCGAGTCTGTGGACTTGGCTGGACATATTTGACCGGCGTGCAAGGTTTTTTTAAATCACGCAAGAGAAAAGTAAAATCTCACAAGTAAAATTCCAGCTAATTAAGATTCACTGTGTCATGCTTTTGCTTTATTGGTCAATGATGTAATGCATACATCATTAATATGCATGTCATCGGCATTCAGCTGCTGATATGGAATAATAGGTGAGTCGTATTATTTTGCAGTGCATGTTGTGCAATCGTTATTGCGTAACTACTTTTATGTTAGTTTTTGTTAAATTATGTCTTTTATTGCAGAAAGTATTATGAATGTTTGAAATGAATAATTTCCTCATTGCCTATAATGATGCAGACAATAAAATCAACTGGGAGAATGCTATTCATGATATATCTGGAATTGTTATGATATCTATGAAGACATCGTAGGAAATTAGGTAGCAAATGTTTGGATTTTATTCTGCAGAGCTTCTACAAGTGGAGGAGCCAGGTGAATATAAGAAAGAATCCTGGGCTATGGATGAAGAAGAAAAGTTAAACTCTATCCCCAGATTACGAGAAGAAGGAAACTTGTTATACAAAGACCACAAGTATACGGAAGCTGCCAGGAGATATGCGGAGGCACTCGGCATTTTGGAGCAGTTGCAACTGAAGTATTTAATATATTTAAAAGGTTTGATGTAATTTCAAACGAATGGAATTGTCTAACTAAACGATGAAAAAATATGTTCGATAAGGGAAAAACCTGGAGATGAAGAATGGGTTAAGTTAGATGAGATGAAGATACCATTGCTTCTTAATTATTCGCAATGTCGGCTACTTCAGGATGATTTTTACTCGGTTATAGAACACACAACTGCTGTTTTGGAAAAGGATTCAGGTAAATACGCATACAAGGATGGAATTTCGGGATTTCCCGGAAATGCCATGGAATCTGAAAATGGACATGGAAGTCCTGGAAAGTCTTTGAATTTTCAAATATTGTTGGAATTCAAAATTGATGTTACATTTAATTTTTTGTGATGCGACCACATGGAATTCGCATTTTGTCGAATTACATCTTCGATATATTATAGTATATTGAAGATTTTAAATAATTTAATTTATGGAACATTGCGTTTTATGGTCAAGGAAATCCTGGAAAGTCATAGAATGTTAAATGTTCTGCAATTTGGTAGACATCCTTTAATTAATTATATTGCACGCAGATAATGTGAAAGCTTTGTTCAGACGCGCAAAAGCCCATGTTGGAGCATGGAACCCTGATTTAGCACGGAAAGATTTTGAAAAGGCCAAAGAATTAGATCTTAGTCTGAAGACAGTTATCGACAAAGAGCTGAAGATGCTCGATATTTTAGTTCGTGATAAAAACGAGCAGGATAGGAAGATTTTCGAAGGGAAAATGTTTTGAAGCTCTACTGTGCGTGCAATCCAAATGTAACACTATTTCAAATAATGTGCCATTCGACAAAGATTGTAAAAGTTTTAATGTTCGATTGTGATGATTTTATTTCATGGAAATAAAAATCGTACACTCTATACCATTGACGAATTACCCCGCTGCACCCGTTGAAACTTTCTCCCGTAAACCAGAAATCTAAGTATGTACAAATTGATAAAACTATTGGTGGATCGTGCTGAAGTAATGAGTTCAATTTATGATTCCCAATACTGTATGGAATTGTATGATGTAACATTGGTTCAAATCTCTCCCCTGAGAATCGGCATGTTGAACCACTTATTTCGAATTACGTATGGCACTGAGATTGCATGTGTATGTGTTTTGACGAATATGTAAGGTTCCCTGTGAGCTTTAAGCCCTTGGTTGGCTTACGAGTCCCCAAAAACGTCGGTTGTGCACAGGGTTTGTCTTCGGTGGGTTGCGGCGACTTTGAAATGACTAGGTGTGCGGGTGACAATTGTCACTCCTTCCAGACTAGGTGTTGGTTCTCCTTCAGGTACCGATACGGTAAATTGGTGAAGGAGAGACGAAAGGAACAAGAAGATTTCCATTTTAGCTAATACATCTCCTATGCACATTCTGCGACCTGAAATGCAATAACAATACCCGTGTCAGCATCATTGAAATATTCCATAGCCGGATTGTCATTTAATATCGTTAACTTAATTTAATTTACACTTGGCTGAAATAAATACGGCTAGTCTTGGAACCACCACCAGGGTGGAGTAGGTACATGGTACAACCACTTCGACTAGTATTTTCTTGCATTACTCTAGCTGTAGATTTTGTAAAATAATTATCTATTACACTGCAGCTTCTTGAATTTTTCATGTCTTACTTTCTGTACCAATTGAAGTGTTTTGTAATTATGGGCAAATAGATATATTTTCCTCACAATTACAGTCTGTAATAACACAGAGTAACATGTGTGAATCTTAACCAACCTGTTGAGAAAGGCATGAAGTAATCTGGCTTGCTGACTCTGCCCGATTTGTCAAGGAACCGTGTTGGATCAAAGACCTGAGGGTTTCCCCATTTGGCAGGATCCATGTGCACATCGAAAAGCAGAGGGAGGATATGGGCATTTTTTGGAATGACAAATCCACACAATGTAGTATTTCTGGAGATTTTGTAGACAACAAATTTAGGTTGATGCACAAATAATGTATTGATATCTTGAAAATGGGGACTTACGCTTTAGCAGCACGCGTTGTGCCAATGGCAAGTACGTTTGCCATCCTCTGGACTTCCATGATGGTTGCTTCGGTATAAGGAAGGTAAGGAAGATCTTGCAGTGAAGGTAACCTGTCATCTCCAACCACACTGTCGAGTTCTTCTTGCACTTTACTTTGTACCGCTGGGTGCGTCATCATGTAGAGTACAGCCCATTGTAGGGTGTCTTTTACTGGCTCTAAGCCAGCACTGAACAGATCTCCTATGATCTGATGGAGCTGTTGTTCTGAAGCAAACAATATCAAAGTTTATTTTTTCATTGCGATATACTGGCTGCTGTGGAAATTTCACTATGCCGGTCACATTAATTATGATATTTCTATCAATTCCCACTATGATTTATGTAATATTTTAATATGAAGTTCTGCCAACTGAATTAACTTGATGTTAAGTATAGTGAAGCACATGAGGATTTTATCAGAAAGTTCTAGTAAAATGATCTGCATGAGGTACTTCATGTTAGTGATTAGGAATTAGAAGGAATGGTAAATATGTACCTGAGAAATAGGAATCGGAATTGCCATCCTTCTGCTTGCGAGCCATTTCCACCAGGTACGCGTCCAAAAAGTCACGTACATTGGCCGGGTCCAGATCAGCCTTGTGTTGATCCACCATGTCTCGGAAAAAGTCAAACATCTCGTCACGGTTCTGCGTTAGTTTCTTGTACGCTCTATTGATGCCGGGAATGTATCGCAAGCCGGGTACGAAGTTGACTGGTGCCGTGAGTGTGAACAAGCGAAGGCCTTCGTCCATAAGGTGCAGGAAGCGAAGGAAACGAGGATCTCGGTGATGAAAACGAGCTCCCATCAGCATGCTGCAGATAACATTGCTCAAAGAACTGGCCAGAAGATGGTGAAGGTCATATGCCTTGCCTTCTGTCTGCCGCAAAACTTTCAAGAAGATTCGTGCTTCACCCTATAACATCAATGATCTTTTTGTTTACCTTCAAATTCTTCGCGTTTTTCAACAGTCAGTGTAATTTTAAAGTTAATGTGCTTGTAAAATATGGGTTCCTTACCATGATTCTCCTTTCCAAATCATCTCGGTTTTGCCCACTTCTGGCACCGAAGTTCCTCAACCTCTCGTGGACAAACCTCCTCTGCTCCTTCCACAGTTCCCCATCACTATTGATGATACCTATACATCAAAGCACAATTGAACATAAATCGTTAGCTCGATTTGAAATGGTAGGCCTATATACTAGTTAGAAATAACGATGGAGTCTTTATCTTACCATATCCACCAAGGATCTGACTAAAAGCTGTTCTTGGACGTCCACTAAAGACCTCCAAACGAAACGCATCGCGGATTATCTTGTGGTCTGTTATGACAACCACCAGCTGACCTCCCAGGTAAAGTCTGAAGACTGGACCATATATTCTGGCCAATTTGCCAAGCAGCAAGTGCATGTGTTCGCCTCTGAGGAAGGGCAAGTATCCCAGCAAGGGTACACCCAGAGGACCTGGAGGCAAACACCCTCTGTGAAGTCTCTCCCCTAGGGCAAATCTTGCTGCGAACAGCACCATGAGGAAGATCAGAGCTGCTGTCAGCAGCCAACTTGCACCTGTCTTCTCTAAAGTCTCTGTACTGTGCATGGTCTTCCAACCAGCATCCACAAGCCATTCTACCAAATGCACAGCTAGCATGTTCTTCCGTTATTTAGTATGGGCTCTTTTATAGATTTTTTTTTACCCCCTCTTGGAGACTCTTTGATATGTTTGGCTCGATTTCAACAAGAACTTCCAATGTATTTTGAAGATTTGTGGTAGTTTTAGTACGAGGTGAGTAAGTATCGAAGCTATTTGGGCTTTAGTAACAAGTTACAGGTTCCTTCAAAAAAGACTTAAAAGGCTGGGAACAGCTTGGTGTGTGCCTGTGTTGTACGCCGGTCGCCGAGCAGGGACTTGGATGGGTCCTCTTGGGTTTTTATAGTGGCGAAAATGCAGCAGGTTGGTGGGAGGTAGATGTAGGCCAAGATCGACTGCAAGTATGTTTCAGCAGCCAGTTAGGTTTGTGCAAAGCCAACCACAGGTTTTGGTTGGTCCTAGTAGTGGTCCCGCCCTCTGCTACCCCGCCAGGGCTTCAGCAGTCGCATCTCGGACCATTTCACAGACCCAATGCTCACTCACCTTTTGGTCCAACCAAATTGCTTCATCTCTTTTTATTCTTCTGTACACATTTATATTCCTGCATATATTTTTTATATTTCCGTTTAATATAATTTTTGGGATAGTACTAAATATGTAACTGGTTCTTTACACTATCTCCACAAATTCATGTTGCTGCTGCAAAACTATAGTGTGCATATGAATTTATATATTACACTTTAGCGTCTAACAGTTGTAACTTTTGTTTTCTGAGATTCAAAAAGTAGGTGTATGTTCATGATCGTCCAGTGAAGATTATTTCTTCGTAATTATGTTAAACATCTATTTCCTATTTTTACATGAAAACAAGTCGTTACTCCGAAATCACATAAATTTGTATTGAATGTTATTCTAATAAATGTCTGCGAATATGGCGTACTGAATTGAATTCTGTGTGGCCATGAGTTACGCTGCAGCTCCATGCATTATTTAAAACAAAAATAATAAAGTAGCAAATTCAGTGCAATGAGGTCTATCTCCTAAGGATCGAAAAACATTGCAATTTTGCACAAGGACCCGGACGAAAAACCAGGAAGTCTATGTAAATTCGTACTTACTAACGAAAGATGTCAGTAGCCTATATAGGAGAGTTTCAACCCCTAGTTGGTGTTTTCTTTTCATTTCGCCAATTTTTCGTTTTTGGCTTAACTTGTAAGAAAGCCCGTTGAGTTTTTGTCCCATCATATCAAATCTTTCCCCTGCCCCACCCCCCACCCCACAACACTAGATAAAAAGAAAGTTTTTTTGAATTGAGGATGACAATCAATTTGAGACGTTGGACAAGAACATGGTTGTGTGTGTGTGTGGTGTTTTTCTCGTCTTGGCTTTTTATTTTTGAGATGAGTGCAGTTGAGATGCAGGTTTGGCAGGTTAAGAGGGGGAGGGGCTATTGGCGTGGTCCTGGACTCTTCTTTGCAAGCTGTGTTATTGTTTGGGGTCAACGAACTCTTCGCACTGCTCCTGCTCCTCAGCCACCATCTAGTCATAGCCTATCTGTCATGTCATTCACCTTTTTGCACTGGAATCGAGAGTAACACACTTTCGCGGGCGATTTTTCCTGTTGGTCTCTCTCTCTCTCTCTCTCTCTCAAAGCTGCTGATGACCCACAACCTCAGGCTGCATGCCTAACGGAATCTGTCTAATGGTGCACCACATGCACACCATGGCAGCTGTACGACGGTGCTGTCATTTTATTAGCACCCTGTGTCACACTCTACCTCCACATGGATCTATAATTGTAATGTGGCACCAATTGCATACCCTCTTTATAGCATTGTTTTGTGGTTTTGAGTGCAATGTCTTAGTTATTCTGGCTTCCCGCTATATGTACCTCAAATTCGCTTCTTTGACTGACCAATAGTACACTTGTTCAGCAGGTCCTCTGACATTGTCACCAGGGACAGATTCAAGTCATTGCTCCTATATTTCCATCGAATATCTAATACAACTACTATATGGTCCACTAGGTAATTTGCCTCGAAAACCTGCTATAGGAATACTATTCTAGAATCAACTCTGAGAACCTAAAATCCATTTTGGTAATGCGAAAAATTACATTTTATTGCTGTGTTGGCTCTATTTTGGGACAAGTGCATGAATTATATATACATTCGCTGTTGGATTAGAAAATCAAACTTGAATATAACACGCTATACACTGTATTAAATCCAAAATACAAATAGAATCACAAAACTTGTGAATTAGTTCTGGTGGGCCGGGTTTTTTTCGTTTTTGTCATTTATCCTAATTTAAGACAAATTATATACTTTACCAGCGCCTTTATGTGGCTCATATTATAGTATTAATCATTTGCAATGTAATTGTAGCTTTGCGATGTTTCCTGAACCCAATGTGATCTTGTATTTTTTTAATAAAAATAGAGGCCTACCTATTTTTATAACAATATTTGCTGAACACGTCGATATATTGTTGCTAATTCCACGCAGTTTGTTTTCGGAGAATTAGGTGTCTGTTTCCAAGAGTTAGTAGAACTTTTTTAAACAAGTTTTTTCCTTTCCAAACCGGACATCAATATATTATTTTCTTTGATAGCTGGGTGACCCTGATGCCGTCTATACAAATCCATATTTCATTTCAAACTGTTGCCAGCCATCGGTGTTTTAATTTATTTTTTTGTTACCTGTTAGTATTTTTATACTATATGAATATTTAGGCCTATATATTACTTGGCAACAGTGCTGACGACCTTCAGTGACCATGCAGTGACCATTATATCGAAGTTGAATTTTTCTTCCTGATAGGACACCAATGACCTGACCCGTTGTCCTCACTATGCAAATATACAAAAATTGTAGCAAGTTCATACAATTAGCCATTATTGTGTTTTTATTCAATTTCCAAAAATTACTTTATCTTTTGCGATGTCCAAGAATTTAAGTTTATTCTGTCATCAAAATCCGGTTGTGTAAAATTTACTTTGTTTCAAATGTTCAATTTTATGAAAGGATCAGTAGCATTTCTTAACATGTTACTTTTCAACTTCTTCGAATAATAATTTTTAATGTATTTGTATCAAATATAAGCACGTACCATGCCAATTAATTTATTTTATGTCAATTATGAATTTTTCTAACGCATGCATCGTGGTGAATGGGAAAAATTATATCAGCAATATATTTCAAGATTGTTGCTTATGTACAGAAAGAGCATTGGTGAGTCAGGTTTCTTTATAATTGTGGGAATAAGGAATTATGTAAAACCTATGTACGATATAGGGAATCTATAGTAATCTCTAAAGAAATTGTTTTCAAGGCATGCCGCATATATTGCAGGTCATATTGTTGCTATTTCCAGACAGGGAGAAGGTGTTTGGGTCTGTTGGGGTGGGACAACATAGGGTCACGGGTCAAAGCGCCAGACGAGATGACCTACAAGAGCACTTGGGGCAATCTTACTAGCGATTATGTACAGAGTTTGGCCCTTTCGGCAAAGTTGAACTCTTCCGGGATCCTCCTATAGATACAATGCATGAAACAAGGGAGGAAGTGCCACCTTTTAACATTTGGATTCATTATATAAACAAGAAAAAACTTATGTTCTTGTGGAGTTATTTTTATTTCATAGTGTTCGTCTAGGTACAAAGCAAATCTGGAATGGTTTTGGTGAAAGGATGAATCCAGGAACTGGTGTCAAGTCAATGTTGCCTAATTTGCAGTCACTCGGTGGCTTCAGAATGAAATGATGTAGAATAGTTGATATAAAGAGAGATACCACAGCACGAGCCATTCCTTCCCCAATACAACTTCTCCTTCCTTGAAATGAAAATTAACAAATATACAGTGACTTTGAAATATATCATAACAGATATACGTTTTGATGCTGACCTGTGGAAAATGGCATAAAGTAGTCTGGTTTTCTAACATTTCCCTCTGTATCCAGGAAGCGTTCTGGGTCAAAAGTTGTTGGGTTAGGCCATAATGTTGGGTCTCTATGGATGGCCCAAAGAAGAGGGATGACCATTGTATCCTTTGGGATGTGATATCCATCCAGACTTGCATCCTAATATTAATATATTTGCAGCATTACGTATATCCTATTGTAAAAATCTTAAAATGCAAATAAAAGCTTATTGGTTATACTTTTATATGGGCCTCATCGAGACAAAAGTGTATTCAACAGAATTATGGTTTTATTGTGCATTAAGGGGAAAATGCAATCATATTTTCAAACTGTATAGTCATTTTATTTATAACTAACCTAGCTATTTTTGGAAACACCTAACCTATAAAGTGCATGTTCAATTTTTAATTGAATATAAATATGTGATGAAATATGTTCAATGGTATGTGATTACATATTGCTATTAGTTAATAAAGTTAGTGTTTATACAAATTGCACATGCCTCAGTTGTTCCATGTGGTGCGCCTAATGGGACAACGTTAGCCAGCCTTTGTACTTCAAGAATTAGGGCCCTGGTGTAAGGGCATGGCTCTAGATGCGAAAGGGTTGGAAACTGTTTCGGCTCCAACACCATGTCCAGCTCTGCTTGAGATCGAGTTTGCACGTGTGGATGATGCATTAGGAAAAGCAATGCCCATTTGATGGTCACTTTAATTGTGTCCAAACCAGCCCCAAAGAAATCGGCCAACACATGTAGAAGCTGAGTTTCTAGAATTTACAACAAGAAAACATTGCCTGTAAGAATCAATTCATTGATGCAATGATCCTTGCACGGGCAACCTGTGAACGATGCCACATTATCTGTTTTCTGGCGTTCGTCCATTTCAAAGATGTAAGCATCCAGCAAGCATTTGCCTCTGGCTTCGGGTGCAGCCATCAGTTTAGAGCGCCTCCTAGAGACAATTCCTCGAAGGAATGTGTGGTGATCTTCCTTGCCATGCAGAAGGTTCTCCAACATTTTGCCACAATATGGAAGATGGCGGAGAAATGGGAGGAAGTTTAGTGTGCCTATTATTTCCACCATTTGAGAACCAATGTCCATCAAGTCCAACTGATGCTCAAATGCATCTTTGTCTTCATCAAAGCCATCTCCGAGAATTACAGATGCGGTCACGTGACTGATGCTGGTGCGGAGCAAAAAGTGAACATCTTTGCATTCACCTTGAGTTTTCATCAATTCCTATTAGATATGTTATATAGTTAAAAAAAAATAGATACTTGACTGTAAAATCCACTATAACATCATGTTCATTATGTGGTCAATGTATAGATAGCTAATTGTATCAGAAATTGTAGAGTGTAATTCCAGCTAAGTGTTCCGTATTTTAAAATGCTACAACTTTGGTGTTAATTTACCAAATTGGCTGAAACTTTGCTATAATATATTATACAAACATCGGAATTTTACTGTGTAATACAGCACGTCCACTTAATATCGATGACTGAAAACAAAAAATCAGAAATGCATTTGGCGAAATAACCGTTGAAATCAAACAAACAAAAAACATCGCTTGAATATTGCGAACGTTTGCATCAGACCGTTGAAAATGGAGGATCTCACGTTAAAATTTATAATCAAGTGTAAAGTTTATGAATTTGCATATAACAATTGTCAGGTGAAATGCTAATGCTTGAGCTATGTTGTATAGGTCCAAAATGTATGAAATATGTTATATAGCTCAGGCTGTTAATCGAAAGAACTTGTATAGATACCTGAATTAATGATTTGGTTTCTTTCTCAATGATTTCTTCAACACAATTTTGGGCTGTAAAGAATCTGTTTGCTCCTAAATCTCGCAGGCAACCAACGGTGAATCGACGTTGTTCTTTCCAAAGTTCACCTTCAGCTGCTACTATTCCTACATGCCCAAAATTAGCAAACATATAAGCCTACTTAGTAAATAATATGATTGGTTCATTCCTCTGATATTCATGGATGTGATTATGTCACATTTTGGAATCAATTGGTTATATAAATCATTGTTTTGCAAAATATGAAACAATATGACATACAGGTTTTCAGTATTTTATCTATATATACTATATTATTATCCTATATAGGTTAATTGCACCATTTAATACAAATATAAATTTGAATCACAATGAATTTCAATGGAACAGAGAAATGTTAGTGGAGATACTAGTTATTGCAGTGTCTACTGAAATTATAGCATTAATATGTGTATAAATTGCGAGCAAATTCTTGTAATTTTCAATTAGGATGAGCTTTTATTCAATGGTGGGTAGGTTTAAAAAAAATTACAACGTATATGCCATTGGCTCCAAAGTTTTCTTTCAATTTTCTTGTAAAGTTTCTTTCCCCTGGCAAAAACGAAAGCGGGGTATAGGCTATTATAACGGTGATTCAACTGTTTTTTTTTTATCCCAAACCTTTTCTTATTCTTTTCTCTGAAACGTTGTCTGAATTACAAAATGCGAGGGGTAGTTTTTTGCTTTCGCTACCGTTTTTCAGTTACAAAAAAGAATCACTTTCGCATTTTACCCTACTGAGATAGTTTGGTTTTTTGCCAATCTAACTGTAAATTTTTTGCCATCTTTCTGGTTTTTGTGCCATTTTTTCCTCGGTTATAACGGACGGGCGTCGACGGACTCCTGACTCACATCAGACCATTTCGTGACTTGAATTTTCAATGTATTTTCACATTTTTTACTTGACACAAAATAGCCGAAAAATTATTTCCATACCATAGCCTTTCATGATCCCATTGGTGACAAACAATGGTGGTCGACCAGTGAAAGCTTCTTGCTTCAGAATATTGCGTATCTTTTTAGCATCACAAATGACAATAGTGTAGATTGAACCCAAACTTAATCCGTAAATTGATCCATAGACTTTGCCCAGTTGAGTGAGGCTCTCGTAAGGAGCATCTCTTTTGAGAAATGGCAAATATCCAAGTATTGGAAATCCCCAAGGACCTGGTAGTTTCTTCTCCTTGCCTCGCAACTTTCTACATATTCCGATGCAAAATAATGTGCAAAAGCCTATTAAAGCAAACACTAGGATATCGGTGCATGTTGCAAACACAACTGGTTCCATGATGTTTGTCGTCTTTGAATGCGTTCTCAAGGGCACACTACACATGGGTATATACAGTACTACGTACATAGACCAGACGGAATGATGATGAGGTCATTTATCATTTTGTTGCTTGACCGGATTTGGAAGACGTACCTCAGGGATTGTATAAATTTTCGTTGGAAATTTCATGCAGGTCTATGTACAAAGTATTTATTTTTAGCTACGAGTTTGTTGCAATATTAGCAAAACTGGAATCTGTTCACTTGGATTAAAACAACTTGATTAACCCTGCTCACAGTTTAGCAATGCTCATTGGATTCTTGATGAAAGTTGTTCTTCGTTAAATATTTGCTATTCAGTTAAGTTTGTGTATTAATCTCCCCTGTTTAGTCAAATGTAGTTGGTTTTAGCTGACTGTAAAGGATTGGAATAATTTGAAACCAACACAAATTATATTTCTGCTTATATGGTATTATAGCTAGCACTTTAGATGTTAATGACAAATTAGGAGAAATTAGCTAGCACTTTTTGATGTTAATGATAAATCAGGAGTATAATTTGAAAAGGACTTGTGTATAAATAATGAATATATTGACCAAGTGTAGACTTGACCTAAAATTGCATCCGTGTCAACATTGAAATTGTGAACTTGAAATGAGGCGCGTTCAACGTCCTTTTCTCTATTGCTTTCTCTCATTTGCATGCCTAGCAGCTGTTTCTGTTATTTATGTATGTATATGTATGCTAATTTCGAAGCGCATTGGTAACCAGGATTTTTTTAATGCATATAAGGCATTTGGTTGCGTGTTTACTGCGGTTGTTCACCTCAGAAAAACCACTTTCACTACTTGGCCTACATCAAGTTCTAGCCCTTCTTCCCCCTTTCTTTACTTGCGTGGTTTGTGAAAAAGGTCGCTAATGACGTCACCGGTGACAAAATATTCTACAAGTATACTAGTTCCTGCAAGTAACTAGTTTTTTCAATCATCCAATTCCGATAATAACACTCGCTTAAAATACACAATAAGAAAGGCCGTGAAGCAAATTCTTGAAGCCTACACAAAATTGTAATTCTCATTTTTGGTTTTTCATAAAATAAGATTGTCAATTATGCAAATTTTGAAAGATTTTGAATTATGATGAATCTGTGCTCTCGCTTATAATTAGAAAAGAAGGCTATTTATTCAAGAGATTTATTATTTTTCTTATTGCTGTATATCTATTGCTTCACTGCTTTTAATGAAATTTTTGAAATTAAGCAATTGGCAATTTTTTGATAATAAAATTCAAGTTTGGAGTAATTTATTTATGTGGAAGTTCGAGTTTTTATTTGAATGAAAACGTAATATGCAGCCTGTGTGTAAAATAGTTGTAAATATAAAATATTTGTTCATTTATAATTCAATCTTCCTACTATTACATGTCTGCACCATCTTGGATTCTCTAGTTCTTCCAGACACTTGTAATTGAAAAAAAAATATGTTTTAGGGCGTTTTGAAATGCCCTCGATTTTCTTGAGCACAGTCTGACAATGTAAGGAGAGAGAGAGAGAGAGACAAATGGTGGATTTCAGTGGATCTCATGATCCATCCTCGGCCCAAATTGTTTGGGGCGGCGGTGCAACAACCTCACAGCATCGGATCATTGGAAACAAGGTCACGACCAAACGCGGCCATTCACTCGATCATGCTCACATTCGCTTTTCTTCATATCGCTTTCGTTCGTTTCCACTGACAAAAAAAAACAACACTTTTTAATGCTATTTATTGATTTCAAAACGTTGAAACCATGTCGGCTAACTAGAAAACGCGTTGGCTGGCAACGGGAAAAACCCGCACTAATTTGAATTCAAATTTCCACGTGCCATGCACATCTTTCAAACTTCCATTGTCAAGAATTGTCATCCATACCAATCAGCGAAACAACATTTTGAATTATAACATTCCTTACAGAATTACAATAAAATGGTGTTATGTTGGGGTTTTATTATGAATTTGATTCAACGAACTACGGTATCGTTTCCAAAAGTGATGTCTATAAAATTTAAGGCTTCGTTTACGAAATTGATCTTTGAAATTAATTGTTATACATATATTAGTATATACAAAGTCAAGAATGGACAAAGTTTAATGGGTCACTGATGTTAGGTCCATTTGTAAAAACACAGCGAATAAAAAAACACCGGTCAAATGGTTTCTTGGAAGTGTGTATGACATATGCTTCAAAGACACTTTTTTCTGCAATTCCTCTCATTTTTTTCTTAACTTTGCAGTTGTTTTCTTCAACGAGAGAGTGAACAGGTCAAATTCCTCAAGGTCTGGGTCAATCGGCCCTTCAGCGTCAAATGAAGTAACAAAAGACCAGTGGACAAATTAACAGTCCATATACATGCAATATTTCTTTTTATTCTATTTTGCAAATAGTATATTCGTTCGTGTGCAACATTTTTTTGGTGAAAGCCGTGCAATTTGTTTCGGACCTACATTTTCAAGGGTCCCAAAGATATTCTTGTAGTTGCTTGGGTGAAGATTTAACCAAGAAGGTGTGATTTAGCATTTCCAAATTTTAATAAAATAACTGCGGATTCATTATGAAATTCCTAGATTTGTTCAAGAGGGGAAATAAAATGTATCCTGGAACACGTGTACCTGCATAATTTCAAATTAGGTCGAGTTTCTTGTAGGGACATATGTGGCCGTTCAACTTTGGAAGGCGACCTTGACCTTGGTTTACAAGTTTCATCTTTGGATGGGATGCTCATCTCATGTCTAACCATCAGTCATTGTCATCATTGTTCAATTGATGGATACTAATTGCCCGCAACTGCATACAACTTCGTTGACTCCTGTCCACTGCATTTTGAAATTGATTCATACTTTAGCTAAAGTGACAAAATAAATCCAACTTATAATCTTGATATGATATTTACATAGAAAATGTCATGTTAGCCTGTGATAACCTGAAAAACGCCAGTGTGACATAAATATATCAAAGATTGATATAACTTATTACCTGGCAAAGGAAACCGGTGTCAAACTTCAAATCTAGCAATATGTCTTAAAATATCCAATTGTAACACGTGGCTCATACAACTTGTGATAATTCCTTACTGTTGTAGTTACCATTTCAGTAGTTTTATGTCACAAACTGTTCATTAATTATTTTTACAAAGTAGAACATAGGTGCCGCAACGCCACATGCACGAGCCACACTAAAGAATTTACTACTTATCCAAGTATTTTAACACAGCTGAAAAAAAAAATTGTTTTAAAAGACAGACGTTTTGTGAATTTTATTTATTTGTCACTGATGAGAGATTGGACAACTTCTGGTAAGCCAAGTTTGTCAACTTGTTGGGATGATCATGCCTTTCATTACTCATCGACATACACAGTTGAAGCTGCAATGGGCTAAAGCACGCAAGATGTGGACCCAAGACCAATGGGACGCCATTATCTTCTCTGATTAGAGTCACATTTGCTTGAGAACTAAAGTTTAGAGTCTTCCATAAAAAAAAACATTCAACCTAGACTGCCTTAAACCTACTGTGAAATTCCCTTTAGGAATCATGATTTGGAGATGCATGTCAACATTTTGCGTTGGTAAAAGTTTATGAGGAAATATTGTAAAACGCTTTACAAACCAGTGCTGTTGACATGTTTTTTGACAAACCATTCACTTTTCAATGCGATGATGCGCCATGTCATAAATGTAAACATGTTAAGCAATGGCTGCTGGATAACAATATTGATAGCATTAAATGACCTGCTAACAGTCAAGATCTCAACCCAATTGAAAGGTTTTTGCTCAAGAAAACAATTATTAAACCTCGGCTAGTTGAAGGCGAGACATTGTTAACTGTTGGAATTACTCCGGCAGAATGCAGACACCTTGCCAACCAAATGCCAAAACGCGTTGAAGCCATAATAATAATAGCAGCCAAGGGTGGACCAACACGATTTTACATGCACTGGTCCATACATTTTGCCTGTATTTCATCTGGTCTAATACAATACCTATGGCCAGGGATAAAGTTTGCGTTTAATTGGTGCACGTACTAATACAGCAACTCGTTTGAAATATTGTTATTTTCGGTGTTTAAACCCGGTACCATGCTGAAACCAGCGGTGAATAAATCAAATTCATAAAAAGTCTTGTGTCTTCATTCACAACAAGAAAATATTGGGGAAAACCAAGTTTTTCAGCTGTGGTCCCATACTTTTGTCCAGTGGTTGTAGTAGACTACTCTTGAATTGATGTCATTAATTAGGCGCACTCAAAATTTCCGTTGTTTATAGTATGTAGCAATTTTATGGTAATGTGCGTTACAGCACAAATAAACAAGAAATTAGGTGACCAATCAAAATGGGTACTAATTTTCATATACTTAGTAAGTGTTGATCGCTTCTGTCAAGCGAAATTAACAGCTGTATTGTAAGTATGATACCAATAGAGGAAATTTGATTATTTTATTGGTGCAGCTCCATACATGTTCGATACATTGTATATTATTAATATATAAAACTACAATTGTTTGTACAATGTGCCATGCAGAAAAATACGAAAGTATGAAAAAGTACATACTATATTGAACAAGAAGTCGGATGCAAATGGGGTGTTGTTTTAGAAGTTTCCCGGCCAGGTGATTGACCCCTGGTCTAACCTACTTCTACTCCTACCCCTAAATGTCTTGCTTGCCTTAAATCAACATATTTTTTTCCTCTTCTGCAACTACACCAAGAACAAATTCCTTATCTAATCGATATTCATCAAAAATGTTGTTGCAGGAATGAAGTCTTGTGAAATTGTTATTCAGGTTGATGGTAAAAGCGATTTTTCAGTGTCCACTGGAGTTTTGAAGGCTGTTGGTGACGTCACTAGGCTTCGTGTTTCTTTAGGAGGTCGTTGAACTCTGCTGGGAAAACGCTTCCCAAACAGTTATATGTTATATAACCTGTTTTAGTCGTTTGCTGAAACAAGAGTGGTCGTAAATTTCGAGCGGGGTTCGATTTTTTGAACAAAATAAAACATGTGCATGAAAATTAAAGAACAATCTAATAAACAGATACTAACAATCAATGGCAATTAAATGTAACAAACTCTTTACTCCTGCGAAATTCATTCAAATAATAAGATTTCACATTAAAACCGTCCCTGAAGTCTGGTGGTTATATACTTTACAAATATAGGCATATAATTTAATTTTTGCCACCCTGTGAATGGAATAATTTCTTTTATCTTGCAGAAAAAGTTCATAAGGAACATTACAATAACGATTTAAAAAAGAGAACTACTTTCATAGGTTACATTGTATGAATGGGCTTCGTTTCTTACAACTGCCATGTATGTACATTTGTTTGTGAAACTAACTTAATATTCCCATGTATGTATATCAAAATTACATGTACTGATATGAAAGAATTTTTGGGAACCGTCAATAGCAAATATGAATCTGTATTTTTGAAGCTTGTTTATTCTATCTCCAACATTTAATGCCTATGTATTTTTTGTGGATTTCTCCCCTAAACTCGGAGGAATGGGACCGAATCGTTGACTTGTAACGGGGGTGGTAAGTTTTTGCTATCATTCAACTTTTTGCACCGTTTTTTCTTTCAATTAATTATTTTTAAAGATTCGCGCAAAGAAAAAGGAGCTAGGCGTCTGGGAAACATCTTGAGAGAGAGAGGGACAACAGGTGTTTTTTTCTCTGGATGTTTGTGCTCCAAGTTGGAGTTTTCGAAGTTTATTTTCAGCTGGGTCGGGTCAGATGAGGAGACAGGTTTGTCCGAGATTGAAGGTTTTAAATCGTTTCATGTTGCTTGACAAATAGGGGTCAGTGATTAACAACTTTCTTATTTTCAACCCTGACAGCCAGAGCCTAGTTTTCAAAGGATAGTGAAAGTGAAACGTGCGGAAAAATTACAAGCTTTGTCCTCAATGTTTTAACAGTGAAATGTATTTTTTTTTTAAATTTCAACATGGTGGGTGAAGTGATTCAGGGGTGGTGATGTTATTTTTTAGGCGATGCTTTTACAGGGGCTAGGTCAAATACGGTGATTCACAATGTTGCCAAGAATAAGCTGGTGCTATTTGCGTCATTGACTTTCTTACACAAGCCTACAATGAAAAGTTATTGTTGTCACTGCTCTAGATTTTTTTCTTTTGATTGATACATGATACAGTGTTACGTAAATAGCATTTGATAATGAGAAGGTATATCGTTTGTTTCAATGCTGCAAACTTCTTTATATTACAACAATGAGAGTTTTAGTTCTCCGAGTGCGAGACATTTCTTGACAATTTTCATGAAGTTTTGTCTTAAAAAGTGAAATGAAATATGTATGTCTCATATAAACTTGTTAATACATTTTGCTATAATTGCTATATATATATATTGATAGCTTATTTGCATGTGAATTTCCACCCACTTTCAGTAATTTCTTTTTTAAAAAACTGCGAATTGTGACATACCCTGAAGTTTATAGACCTTAACAATAGTATAATAATCTTCAATTTTATCATTTGTAACACGTGGCTATTATTTCATGTGACATTCTTTGGAATTCCCTAGCCATTAGTTATTAATTTGTAAAGTAGAGCAAAGTGTCACACTACGCCACACCACAGATAAAATAGTACTTTTTAATATTTTTCTAATAGGCCTACATAAAAACTGATTCACTAATCGATGTTTGACCACCATATATTCATTATGCATATTCTTAAAATGCTAATTAGGGAGAGATACATATCCAAATATGTATTATTAATGGGTTGACCACCTGCTTGAAGTTTGTACGTTTTTTTATTAAGGCTACAAGGAGGCCTTTAAAAAAAATATCAAATTTGTATTTGATATATATGGATCACCCCATTTACAGATGAACCCAAAAACATGAGATTTTAAATTTGTGTTTCGCATACATGTGCTTGTTAGGTGGCACTAATTGTTGCTATGGTCTACTATGGTCAAACGGATTTTTACTGACGCAACACCCAGCGCCATCTATTTTGCACAATTGAATAGAGTAAGATTTATTACTATATTTTAATGCGCAATTAAAGTTTTGATATAAAATAAATTTACTCTAACTATAATCATTCATCACAGTAAATTGAATATATTTTATTACTGCAAACAGAAAGCAATTTTATTTTCTACTTAATAAATAATTTTGAAATATAAGCGTGTTTCTATAAAATAATAATAGTTATCATGAATGGCATTATGCATAGTGTAATTATAAATTTAAACATCAGGAACTGGGTGAATATAAAAATATACTGCAGCTAAATTTGAATGTAACGAAGAAGCCAAAGAAAAGTGTATAAAAATTTCTCGAAAGTAAACTACAGAATTTAGTTTGCAAAACGAATGAGAACAATAACGAAATAAATCTAACAAATCGATATGTGTATCGGATTGCAAGTGCAAAGCGTGTTCACTGGCGCCATCTGGTGTAGATAGAACGCAAAAAAATACGCAGGAAGTAGAGGGGGGTGGGAGTGGGAGTGGGCGGCGTATGGAAGCGGCGACCGCAGCGTCACCTAGCGGGACTTGAAAGAATCGTGCACATTTGTGTTGGTCGCCGGCGCGGCGAAGTCGTGTAAATTGATTGCGCTGCTAGTCAACAAATAAACAAGTTACATCCGGCCCGATTTTTACGCGTCACTTTATCGATTTGGAGCCTGGGGGATCTGTGAATTTTTCAGTTTGTTAAAAATTGGCGGAAAAAAATGGCAACAGGACCAAAAGGAACTCGACAAAAAGTCCAATTGCAAATGCATGCACAACGACGTGGAACCGGATTGGAAGTTGAACGCGAGCAATTCGAAAGAAATCAGGTGACAATCGAATTCAATTCCCATAGTATTATTTTGTCCTGCTAACGACGCCATCTAATTTTGTAACATGAAACGTGCACTAACCGAAATGCAGGTGTTTATATTGTCAATACAGTTCAAGGTTTAGTTTGTTGACAGTTGTCAAGGATCGAAAGGAAAAAAGTCGATTTCAGTTAGGCCTAGAAACTATTATATCAATCGCCACGCATTATATTTCGAGAAAAAATAATGGGCGCGGTTTGCAGCAGGTGTTTTCATAGATGATGTGGGTGTACCATTCATTTTTCGTGTTAAATGATAATTTATAAACGAGGGCAGAGAAATTTGTGCAATTGAGGTTAATATGTTACAGACGAAATTTTACAATCAGATATAAATGAAAAGAAAAACGAATGAAGATAATTAGCATGCAAATCAAGCGTGAGTTAATTAATGTAAGAATGTAATTTTGAATCCAGGTAAGTTATACTTTGTGGAATTTTTAACTTCCAGCAAATATTATTGTTTATTACTAGATTCTACATTTTTGTTAATTTTCTTCTTCAAATCCCGGGATTAAAGTGTTTGTTTTCACCTAATGAACTTGCAATTTATTCCACTTTAAATGCTAAAATATTCTTTCTGAATCTCATCTACGCTGTTTACAATCTATTTTTAATGAACTAAATAATTGCAGAAATTTTTGGACTGGTTCCTCAAATTGCCAGCTGCTCTACAACTCAAGGAAGTTGGATTGCAAAAGCGGAAAAGTGTAGGCTGTAGAGCAACAAATTAACCAACATCTTACCTGCAATCTAAGCTTATTGAATAAAATTCTCAAGACAGTTTTAATAATTATATAATAAGCGGTTGTATACACGAAAAGGAAATTAGTTTTTTGTAATTGTTGTCTTGTTGCCAAGTGAGAGTATATTTTCACCAACTCCACCTTTATTGAATTTTTCCGTCCAAAACCTGTACGCATTTTCGTCCAGGTTGCTGTAACAACACCTGTTTAATGTAATTTTATATTTATTGTACTCGTACATCATCCTCCCACGCAAATCGAAATCTTTCAAGTTTACAACTACGCCCACTGGTTGGGAGACAAGAGTTTGATAACAAGAGTACTTGTTTTTCTCAAATATTCTGTACTTTTTTCCTTTCTCTCCGTCTCTAGTACATCAGCATAACTAAGGCGATAAACTCTGTGGAAGCACCAGTCAAGGAAAAGCATGTGAGAAGTATCCTTTTTGACCATCTGGCTTGACATTGGTTTGGACAACGAGACCAATTTGGCACAAATTACACACCATTGTATGGACATGTGCCTTCTTGGCCTGCAATTAAATATTGACTCCGGTGTGCAAAGTTGTATGCAACAGGATTTCCGCACACTTAACTGTACATTTACTTTGTGTATCTTATGGAAGGAAGCTTTTTGCACTACTACAACCATATTTGGAGTTTTTACCGGGAATATTTGTTAATTGATAATAACCAGCACGAGATTCCCACTTTCAAAACTTCATCTATTCAGTGTTATATTATGGGATATGGTTATACTATTATCATTGAAATATTGACACTGTTTTTATCAGAAATCAACAACATGCTGATTATTATGGAGTACATTACTATGAGGTCAGGACCTTTCCCAGTTACAAAGATTACAATTTTTCTGCTGAATCCTGATTCGCAGAATTGAAATGCGAGGTTTTTCTTCCCCAACTCATGCTTTCGATGCATTTAGTAATATTTATGTGAATTAGTATCTTATTATTTATCCTTAGAAATAATGTCTGGGCTTTTCAGTTCTTGGGGGAAAAATTAAACCTTATTCTGCCGTGATTTGTATGCGTCAACATGTCTTACATGTAGCGGAATTAATTATAATGGCCAACTGATTTCACACGAGTTCATTGGTCATGCATCTGCACGCAATGGTTTCATTTTGAAGTTGTCAACTTCCTTGACGGTCAATACTATAGGTGCCATAATTGGGACATTTAAGGCACAAGGACCCCAAACGTTTTGGACGGTTGTAGTAACATCACTATCCTTGCAATCGCATCCAATACTTTGTTGGAAGTTTTGCCACACACTTCATAAACTTCTCCGGGAAGGACATGCCAATGTAATGAATGGAATTTGTTGTTTTGAGTCATGTGATGAAGCAGTAATACTGTTTTTGGTTTTTTTGGTAATTTGTGTAGGTTATACCAGAGTCTCAGAAATTTCGCAACAGGATATATGAAATTGGAGAGTTCTGGGTACGCTGTTCTGTTCAATGAAATCGCAAAATTAATGCTCGCGTGAATTGGTTCGTCGATTTTCTTAATGATAGTGAATTATGTTTGTGATTATTAGAATCACTTGAGAGCTGGTTATGGTCACTTGAATAAGTGTTACTGCAGACTTCTAGTTAGCAAATTGGATTTCCACGAGAAGGTAATTTTAGGGGAAACAATGGCCGCTGTCATATTGGTTTACTTCTTTAATATGAGGCGTTTTGTGTATCTTAGAATCCAAGGTTTCCAGGCAATCTTCAACTTGCGCCTGATGTGTTAGAAACTATTGGAGAGAGAGATGTCAATAATTAGTGAGTTAAAATTAAAATTCTAAATTACTTTGCGGGCATTACTCAGTTATTTGTCTAAAATGTGGATTTTATACAAAAAGTTTCCAGTTGACTGTCGAAATGTTTGATTACATGGACGAGATTTTGGCACTTTACACAGCAAGTAAGTGCGCATAGTCTTACATATATTATGTAGTAAAACTCGCTTAAACTTGTACTGCTGGCAGCTGGTAATAAATATCAGTTCGGGGAAATTTTTGTTATGTATATTACAAAATAACAGAAGTAAAGTGTGAAAGAGCAGCTGTTTCCCGTATGCTGAAAGCCAAATTTTGAGGAAGAAATTTCCACTGATATGTGTAAAAGGCTGAGCATTTATTGAACATTTAAGACCTTTCAGCTCGGTTTTTTATTTGAAAAATTTGTAGAGTTAAGTTTTGGAAAATTAAAATGTATGTTTTTGAGCCAACTATGCAGTATTTTGGAAGATAACATTCTAAAATTTTGCAGTTTATAATTCACTTGACATGTCACGGTCCAACTCGATGACCACCACCGGTCAGTGTAGACTGGCTCCACTCATTCCGTGTATTCAAGACTCAAGTCAGCTTTACGATTACTGCGTGAAAATCCTTTTCAAGCTTCACTCCAGTCAGTTACAAAATTACCGTGAACTTCACTTGAAACCGGACACTTATATTGTGTTCTACATGTGTATAGGTCTTCCCCCAGACATTCTTCTTGGACATAGGGATAGATTTCTGAAACAGTACAAAACGCAAGTGATACATTTGATATTCCAGTTATTACATATATTCTTATTAATATCCAAATTGATGCTTATGCAATTGCCGGTTGTTAACCTGATTTTTTTAAGGTCTTTGCGTGTCTTGTCTGTTTTTAGTTACCGTAGTAAAAATAACATTGGCTCTTGGTGGATTTACGAAAATCGTACAAAGTGTTTAAACAGCTAAATTTAGTCTTCATGTTTGGGGTGCTCAGTGTGTCTCATTAGTTGTTACTATCTATTTTGAGTTGCTTGTTGTTAATGTATAAGGAGATTGAATATTGGCCTTGTTTTTACTATAATTACAGACTGAAAGAATTTTATAAGCAAACAAGCACGATGCAGTATTTCAAAAATCTTATCCAGATCCCTCAATTGCCTGATGTAAGTTAATGACGTTTAAAATATAGTAATTTTGATGTTGTGACTGTAATTTTGATTTTGTATTGCAGCAACCACCAAATTTTCTGCGTGTTTCTGATCTAAGCTTTCACATTAGTCCCGTTGTGGTTCTTCCTCCAAGACCAGACACACCTGAAAGTGACTCGTCATCTGCATTGGACGTATCAGTTTCGGATCAAGTTGTACGACGATAAGTTGGATTTACTGTACTATCCAAACAGCGAAGTTGATTTGCATCCTCTTTTAATTAAATTTTTCCAGGAAAACTTGGTAGATTTAGATACGAATGGATCGGAATCACCGGACCACCTCCTCGCAGAAAAGTGAATAAACTTCCTCCTTGTAGACTTGTAAATTTGTATATACTTTCTTAAGAAGGATGTGTTTTTTGTTCTGCAGAGATATGCTAATTGAGTGTTTGCAACGAGAAATTGCTGACCTTCACCGAGAACTAAATCGCATTAAGATGGAGGACCAGCGTGTTATTGATGATTTGCGACACCAGCTGATGACCCTAGATGGCCAAATGGCCGAGATGCAACTCAATGTGATTGCATACACCAAGGTCTCGCTCTCTACTCTAAACAACTTCCTCAATGTGTATTTTATTTCTTTTTTTCTGGTGGGTGATTCATTTCTTTGAATGCTTAATTTAGGAGAATACTGAACTGCAAAGAAAATTGAGGGAAAGTGCGGTTCACGTGGGTGCGGCCGAACGACTAGACGAAGTTGAACGTGAGCCAATAAAAATCTCGGAATCCTTAATTGAAATTTTCCCAGTCATCAGCTTGTAATTGTGGCGATTTCAGGGAGAGCAAAGTCAAATGAAGAGAAATTTACAAAGATGAAAGGGTTGTATAATAAACTGCGAGACGAACACATTACCTTGCTAAGAAATGTAGAGTAACTTGATGTGAAATTTCTTTAATTTGCAAAAAGTTTTATACAGAGTTTTTTTAAAAAAGAAAGCAGAAATTGAAAAACAGTTCACTGTTGCCAAGAAATCCGCACACGATTCACAACGCGTCAAAGAGGCAAATAATTGAACGTGAAATGTAATTAAATGCACATGTGACATTTGCTAATGAAGTGGGGTATCATGCAGGAAATGGCAGAGGAATTATTAAAAGCACAAAATGAGAAGTCAATTTTAGAAGTTTCAATACAGCAATCTGCAAACGCTTCAAAAGAAGAGTTACTGGACGTGGCTCAAGCAAATGCAGCACTTGAAGAAGCTAAACGAGGACTTGAAGAAAAGATACATGCTTTAAGTGCTTATAACGAGGCAAGTTACGTTGGGTTTTTGAAAGGAATGCCGTGCGTGACAAAGAGTTCTGATTATGCGGGAATTAATTTTCATTGCTAGGAACTAATGGAAAAGCTTCAAAAAGCACAAAGCGATCGGTCTGTTATCGAGGAAGTGATGCAGCAGTCATCTTCCGAATCCATGAGGCAATTGGCTATGGTGTCGCAAGCCAAAGAGGATCTGGAACGAGCCAAACAGACCCTGGAAGATAAAATTAACTTGGCAAATTCACAAAACCAGGTAAGGATGATCTATTATGCAGGTGCATTTTCTCAATTTCAGAAAAGACAAATAGTACACTAAGTGATTGCATTTATTCTTCACATCACTGCAATTACTAAAAGCCAATTATACTTAAAATGATTACGAAATTCATTTTTGTTTTAAAATCTTTAAAAACGCCGTTTCCCTTTGCGTAAGGAATTGGAGGAGAAACTCCGCAAAATCGAAACTGAAAAAGCCACGGTGGAAGATGAGCTGAAGAGCACCGCGACACGCGCGACTCAACAGTTGACTGTTGCCAATCAGATAAAAGAAGAGTTGGAAAGAACGAGACAGGCATATGATGAGAAAGTTGTTTCCTTGAATACACAAAACGAGGCTCTGGACAGTCAGGTTTCTGCGCTTAAAGAGCTCACGTCCAAATTGGAGATAGACGTGCAAGAAATCAAGCAAGAGTCTCAAGACAGTTTGCAAAAAGCTGGGCAGGAATCGATCGACAAGCAAAAACAGTTGCTCGGTAAGCAAACCGATTGTCGATTCTCTATTATGAATTCGAGTGCAAAACTAATGTAATTGCAGAGAGTTGTGTACGAAAGGCAGAGGAGATTATCAATGCGGCTATCGTCAGTGCAGATGATCCGGCAACGTCCGCAATCACTTGCCCACCGGGTAAATAGAATGATTCAGCTGAGCCTCAAAAACACTGCATTACATTACACCGATGCATTCATTCCCTATATCCTTAGAACACCTTCAAAGTCTAATCGAACCTCTGCAGACAGTTATTGACAAAACTGTCGTGTCGCACAAAAGCTTCGTCAAGAGCCCGGAAGGTTTTTGTTGCATCTTTTGAAATACGAGTGCAGCAGTAGTCCTAATTATTTATAAGGATTATGCCTTATTTTTAGATGCACATGTCTTGTTGGAAAATATAATGATGTTTTCGCATATTATGGCCCACATGATCGTTCAAGGAAGGGCCACATCGAACAGTACACCTGACATTGATCGTGGCGACAGTGAGAATTAGCAGATGTGAAGTTGAAGTGTTTCTCATTTAAGCAGTTTGATTGAAATATAATTGTATTTCAGAGCTGCTCATGGCTTGTAAACTGGCCGGAACACATTCGTTGCAAATGTTGGCCAAAATTAATACCTCGGGTAGATAAATACATTTGGTGTTTGTAAATTTTGTGGCATAAGTTTTAGGAAATGGTACGGAATATTTCAGATGTTGTGGAAAGCGAGGCGTTAGTTGTGAAACAAGATGTGGACGCTGTCAATAAGTTGGCGTCCTCGTTGGCCGACGCAGCTTCGCAGAACACGGCCGAGCAAGTTGGTGAACTGATGGAGGATGAGATGCAGCAGATGGACAGAGCAATCGAGGAAGCTGCAAAACGCATAGCCGAATTGCTTAATAATTCACGACAAGCGGACCATGGTGTGAAGCTTGAAGTTAATGCCAAAGTTCTTGACTCTTGCACAGGCCTTATGAAGGTTTGCACCTTGTTTTTTTTGGCAATGAAAAGAATTACATAGTAGCAATGCAGAACATAATTTTGCGTGAATTTTGGCCAGGCCATTAGGGTTTTGGTTCAACGCTCGAGGGACCTTCAAAATGAAATTGTCGCTCAAGGAAAGGTTAGTGGTAAACCGATGAATCTTGTCACCAGAAGGCCACCCAAAAATATTATATTTATTCATTCAGGGCTCAGCTTCAGTAAAAGAGTTTTACAAAAGAAACCACAGATGGACGGAAGGATTCATATCTGCCGCAAAATCTGTCGGCCTTGGTGCACGGTTTTTGGTGTAAGGAAATTTATGCGTTGGAATTTGCATTGCATTCGCCAACTCCAAGACGGCTGAATTTCAATTGGATTTGTGCAGTGATGCTGCTGATAAAGTGGTGAAAGGCGATGGGAAATTTGAAGTTTTGATGGTGGCCTCGCAAGAGATTGCGGCCAGTACTGCACAGCTCGTCGTTGCCTCCAAAGTAAAAGCGGACCGCACAAGTGGAAACCTAACTAATCTCTCGCTGGCTTCCAAGCAAGTGACCGAGGCAACGGGTAATGTGGTTGCGACGGCCAAAAGCTGCGCACAATTACTGGAAGATAGCGGTAAGGACCGGTGGACTTTAAAAAAAATACTTGAAACTTCTATCGGTCTGTGTGTCAAGTTGTGAGTTTTTTTGCCACAGAGGTGTTAGATTTCAGCAAGCTGTCGTTACACCAGGCTAAGCGGCTAGAAATGGAGTGCCAGGTTCATGTGCTGGAATTGGAAAACAACCTGGGAAAAGAAAGAGTGCGGTTGGCAGCTTTGCGGAAACAACACTACACAATGGCTGGGCCTAGTGAGGGTTGGGAGCAGGAGGTGTGTATAAATAAAACCTTCATTTTGCGAAATTTCAAGAAATGTAGCCTTGTTTTCAGATGCGTTGCAAAATATTGGCAATATACAAGGTGTCCCAGAGGATCGTTTACAAACTTCACATGCTGGTCTGGCATAACATGCTGGACAAAATTTGTCATATGAACCTGTGTCCAAAAAATGCCAAGGGAGTGCGCGGAGCTACCTTGACGTGACATATCGCGATCACTAGATTGGACAAGGGTGACCAGTGCCATGGCCACCACTATCCCCCGGCATGATACCTCTGGATTTCTACCTATGGGGTTACATGAAGTCCATGGTGTACGAGACACCAGTAACCTCTGACATGGATCTTGCTGCCAGGATCATGGAAGCGGCCGCACGTTTTCGTGACGCACTTGCCCAACTTCAAAGGGTTCGGGATTCCATGCGCCGACGTTGCGAGGCGTGCATTGACGCAAATGGCAGAAATTTCGAGCATCTCCTGTGATATTGTAACCTGTTGTTTAATAAAAATCAACATTCACACCTCTGTGAACATAATTTCTGTCACCCCCTCTACACCAGCCAAGACTGAGCTTAGTTTGCATTTTCGGACACAGGTTCATATGACAAATTTTGTCCGTCATGTTATGCCACACCAGCATGTGAAGTTTGTAAATGATCCTCTGGGACACCCTGTATAGTGTTTTCAATAGCTGAGTGTAATGTTAACTTTGAAACTCAATTGCAAATGTACATACAAATCGCCATCTATGTATGGTGTGTGGGAACCTATTTGAAACATCTGTGAAATGTGATACGTACATGTAGATATTTGTTGTGATGACAGTGATTTTACAACAGATATATAATGATAACTTTTTTTTATTTACAGGATATTCCAAAATAGGGAACAAAAGCACAGGAGAAGTTTATACTTTTTATTTACTTATTTTTGCCAAAATTCATAAATTACTATGAATGACATAATGCTATCTTTTTGTTATAAGATTCATTATTGTGCATTCTCACGCTTGTTTATATATTGTTCTCGAAAACTTTATCTTCGTTTAACGAGATATTAGCAATTTATGATCAGCGTGTGGTTTATACAAATATAGTAGCTTTAAAAAAAACAGTTATAGTTAGCCGTTCTATTTGTATTGTTGAATCTACGCTAAAAGGAAGGCATATTTTTATGAAATAAACATTACAATTGATTGAATTCCAATACATAACAAGGACATCCGCATGCATTCCACGCAGCTTTAATTATATGGTCATATTTATGTTAGTTACTCGATGGTTTATATAGTCTTCCATAATCGTTGTTGTACTATTATTATGAATAGTTTTAGAAACGATTCGATCGAAAATATTGCAAAGATTGATTGATTTATTGATTGGGTTTTATTTATTTTAAACTTGCCTACCTCGTGTTTATTTTCCTCGAATTCATACAAATATCAAATTAAGGTGATGATATTTCGTAAGGTGTAATATTTTTATCCGTCAAATAAATTGGCTCAGAATTGTTAAGATATTGGGGTTATTCTCGTATACATTGTTTGTAAGTGAACCTTCAATCGTTTCCTTTGCTTTGTGTTCGTTTTGCTGAACCATATCCTCAATATTGATATGTTGTGATAAAAATATATTTCTACATTTATCAGTTCGCTGGATGACAACTCCCTTCATTTTAATAATCTCTTCGTTATCCAACTGGTTCGTCGAAATATTATTCTGACCTGAGTCCAAAATATCAATTTACGCAACACAAACTCGGATAATTTTAAAAATGAAATGAATTTGTGGCAAAACATACAGAACTAATAAAATACACATTTGTGAACACAAATCGTAGAGCAAATGCTACA
>WWPM01023059.1:0-19150 GCA_023279145.1 Glomeris maerens
GGACAATATCCTATTTTAAGTAATGACTAATACACAAAGTATCGATTGAATTTTTTTCAAATACACGTCTTCCATTGGTTCAACATAGATTTCCGTTAACTGGACGTTGAAATTAGATAATAATGTATCAAATCTAGTAGTTTGGCGCGATCCACTCTTATGTGGGCCAAAGGTACTATTTATGATTTCTTTAACCTTTGTACAATACGTCAATTACAAATTGTGATATAGCTCCAGTAATAAATATTCCTATTTTTGTTAAAATACAGTATGCGAAATGCAACATCAGGTTCAGATATTCTGCAACATTTAATTTGGGGGTTTTTGCAAGCATCACTTATTTCTGACATGCAGAGATCGAATAGTTTTTTTCCACATTTATTTTTCGTTAATATGTTTGCTCAAGTTATTTGTTTTTTTTTCGATTTTAGTTAGAATGTTAAAAAATAAATGGTACTAACCATGTGTTTTAGACAGGTTTGTGCTACCCTTCTGTCGCTTGAAATTTAGTTAATGCCCAACGTTGCGGTTTTATCTTGCATTTTATTAAGGTATAAATGGGTTTATCTGTTTTAACCTTGAAATAGGAAAAATTGCATGCGGCCGCCTGCAAATGCTTTCAGGGCAACGAAAGAAAAACTAACACCAGGGGGCGCTATCAGTGAAAAAGGTAGAACAGGTGCAAAACATTACCATTGCATTTGCATGCGCACATCGCATTCTGACAATTGAATGATGAATTTTGTGTACATTGTATTATTGTATTTGAAGCTTAATTTGCTTTATTGCATAGGCTGCACTGTAGTGCACATTTGGGGCCGTCCATTAATACGTACGCACAGGTGAAGGGGAGGAGGGGTAGCAGAAAATGCGATGCATGAGTACGTATTGGGGGGGGGGGGGGGTATTTCTTCCAAAATACGTACACACACATTTTCACGATCACACAGAAATTGACAACCTGGGAACTTGTGCAAATCCTGCATTTTTAAAGACATTTAACTACTGTATACTGCAATACTAACATTGTAAAGAAAAACTCCAAAAAAGCTAGGTTAAATATAATATACAAGTTCTTGAAAAATTATAGTCAATAGTCAATGTGTACGTACAGGGGGGGGGGGGGGTTGCCATATATTTGTCTCAACATTTGTCATATTGGGGAGCTTGTTGAGCAGATTATTGGTCAACTCAACCACGTGCCCAAAACAAAGGCCCATATAATGTGGCCAGATTTCAGAAATAGCTGAAAATCGTCTGCTGTAGCTATTAAGCCTAAACAAAAAGTTGCATTCCGTTGAAATAAAAATAATAAAATAAAAGTTGTAATAAATCCACGTTTTACAACATCTGTAACTGGAAACGTTGGGGCGTATTTTGATTTTATGAGTATAATGGTGATGCGCCCCCCACCCCCCCATTTCCAGTTTCAGATGTTGTAAAATGTGGATTTATTAAAATTTTTATTTCACTGTCTCATTGCATTTTATTTTCTAATTTTTAGTTTTTCTTTGTATTCGAATCTTGCAATCGAAATATTTTTTCGGACAGACGCGAAAGCAAGCCAACGGGAACGTGGGAATATAATAGTGAGCACAAAATTCACTGAAACGTCTATGATGTTGTTGATAACTCTATAGTTAGGAATATGGAAAAAAGCGAGGTATGGCGGACAACGCTAGATGGCGCCACTCCGTGGAACACTTTTTCAGTGGTGATGGACACCAAAGCAAGCTTAGAAAAACGTGGAAAAAAGGCTTTCAGTGATAGATGTTTGCAATAACGATCGCTTACTTGTTCTTAATTCCCGATTGTTGTGGGAAGAATCTTTGGATGCAATTAAAACGACTATTATTTAAATGACATTTGGTCTCGCGTCGACCTGCCACCTTTCGGCAATGTCCGCAAAACTGATTTTCATACGAATCATTGTTACATCTAATCTTTGACAGTCCAATAAAATTGTATTAGTGTTTGACCAGACGTTCAACTTTATGTTTTCGATGTTAAATCGTTCCCAATTCCAGCAAACGAGAGCATTCTTGATTTTTTGGCCCGATTCATATCATTGTACTACATCGAGTTCTGTATTGTACCGTCGCGGGCAACAGCGCAACGAAATCTCATTCGCAATGGCCGCCTTGTGTTGGGGACGGCGCATTTTTCTCTGAATTCGGCGATCGAGTCGTTCCTGCCAATGCTGTAGACCATCAATCGAGCATCCGAAGAAATGGCTACGATTCATTTCGTCGTTCACACACTTCCGGGCACAGAAGAGCATCTGAATGAAAGGTAATATGCAAACTCGTTTGTTTACCCTAATCGCATTTTGTGGCATTCATCGTTTGTGTGTGTGTGCGTTTATTGCAACGTATGTCGCTTCATATATTTTGTTTATCGTGTGAAATGCTAGTCACAAGTGTCCTATCTTGTGTTCCGATTGCGTAAATACTCGATTCTGAAGACGGAAAGTAGAATTGCATCGCGGATTTAACAATTGAAATTGGCATTTTTAGTGTTTGCGGTTTCCATTGAAATGAGCTGAAAGCGAAATATATTTTAACAATACAATGGTTCTGGATGTATCGTGCAGTAATCATAGGATTGGCTGGCTTTATTTTGTGTACTTATATCTTGGAAATACGAAATTGTCGGTGGAATTACGAGGAAAATCCTAAAGAAATGTCAGGCCTAACTACTACAGACTGCATTTTTTAAAAATAAAATGCAGTGTTATTAGAAATGAGTTTAGCAAATTCAATTGTGTGAAATAGTTGGAAAATACACCGTAAATTACTAAAAACCGATAACTTTTACCAAGAAATGTCATGGTTATAATTAATATAATTAGTATTTTGTAAATTCCAGGGAAAATATAAATCATTGTAATAAATGGTCAGCTTATGACTGGATATCATTGTAACATTTTGCAGTAATATGTGCTATGAGCTCATTTATACTTACATACCTGTATTGTAATTGATTTAATTGTTTAATAAGCAAATTATGAATTATCTTGCTGACTGTTCCCATCATTTGAATGTTTGCTGTTGATAAGTCAGCAAAGTGATACATGATGTGTACCTTATTCGTTTTATTCACTTGTACTTATCTTTCGATTGTTTGGTTTCGACAGGTTGAAAGAAGTGTCCGATAAAATCAACAAGTTCGGATTCTCATCGCTGCCGTCGATCGCCTCGGCGACTAAAACCACTTCCGTAAGACAATGTGCTGTGGGACCCAACCACTTTGCATTCCTTCTTGATGTAAGTATAAATGTTTGGGAAGCGAAGGTGTTTAACGGTTTAATGTACGATTTGCTATTTCGGTGAGCAGGATGGACGTGTTTGCCGCACGGCTTTCTCAATAATCACTGACCGGCTAGATCTGAGCAAAAACGAGCCGGTCAAAGGGTACGTCGGACCACTGTAATTAGAAGATTTTTTTCATCTCTTTCTTAATTTTTCCTTCGTTGCTTCGTGCGGTGGGATTTCACATTTGCGCGCTACCTTGCAGGCTGTCCTCGAAGACCACGAGCGGCGCGCAGTCGGGGACCCGGCAGCCGACTAGGACCCGCGGCCGCATCATGAGGACGACCGGTCAGGGTCGTGGGTCGCGAGTTATCCTGGGAGCTCGGCCGGTTGTCCCCGCTCCTTACGTTCCTGAAGAATTGGTGTCGCAAGCTCAAGTTGTTCTCCAAGGAAAGTCGCGCAATCTCATCATCAGGGAGCTGCAGCGCACAGTACGTTTGCAAGCTTGTTAGTGTTAAATGCAAGTTGAGAGAGTGATAGATATTTGGTCGGTTTCCAGAATCTCGACGTGAATCTTGCTGTGAATAATTTGCTTAGTAGAGACGATGAAGAAGGTGAAGATGTAGATGACAGCCAAGATTCTTACGTTCCAGGAGGTAGATAAAGTTCCATGCCCAGTACTGAGTTTTAAGGGTGTCTGTAGAAAGTAGGGAAGTATTTTTTGGCTGATGTAATTTGCGATTAAAAACACAAATTTCATTATAAATGAGACGTTTATTTTCGCTTGTATGGCTGCATGAGGTGTTTAATTTCATTTGAGCTGTTCTTAGTATAATGGAATTGAAATGGGGTTGAAGCATAGAAGTAAAAATTCGTATTATGATTCTCTGCTTTCTGAGCCAATTTATGCCACCGATGGGTTGAAGTACAAAAGAACATTGATGGTTTAGTGGCCGTCTTTTAATTCCGTTCAGATGATCTGATTTCACTTCTGGACGCTGGCATCCACACGGATCACCCCAGCGTGATCATCGACGCGGATGCCATGTTTTCCGAAGACATGTTCAACTTCTCGAATCTACGCAGCCGTGCGAGCAACAGAGGGCGTTCGGGTAACGATATCTCGAACGTTATCCGTGCAAAACGCAACCGTAGGTAAACTGGGTGGAACGGCCGCATTTTGCAGGCGAACGTGACCGCGATGCCGAGAGGGACCGGGACAGAGACACGGTATTCCGATTCCGCGAGAGGCAGTACACCGGTTCGCGGCGGTGGTTGGAAACCGCGCTTCGAGACACCAGCATCGGTCCCGGGGCCGAGAAGGAGGGCGGCGCCGACAGTAAGAAGAAAGACGCGCCGCCTCCTAGTCCCATCTGGGTGAGCGATGACCTGGAGTTTTGGACGGAAAGGTCCACTCCTGCTCAAGGACCCTCGACGACCCTTCCTCTGCCGAAATTCGTGCAAATCGCCGCTCTGCACTCGGAGCTCGTTGCGGTTTCCGCTTCCGGCCAGATTTACCAATGGAAATGGGCCGACTTGGAGACGTATCGGCATCCAGAGGTAACGTTGTCGAGTACTTCTCTGAAAATGTTCAGGTAACTACGATTGTTATTTGTATTTGCCGGCTAGAATCCGAACGTGCACCACCCGAAAACCATACCTTTGGGTTTAACGAACGAGAAAGTAACAATGATCGCAAGTTGCAGCGTTCGTGCTACCGTTGCGACCGAGTCAGGAAAGGTACTAGTGTCATTTTTGCGACGGCTATTAAAAGGAAACAGTGTATTTGATGTGATTCTGGGTATTCTGCTGAAGGTTTGCACTTGGGTTGACGATACGCTGGCTAGCATGGCATCCAAGTTAGAACACGTGGCTCAGTCGTTTGCTGAATTTCAAGTTGATAAGATTGCGGCCCTATATACGTGTCCTCCGTATACGTGCGCGCGGTTGGAATCGGGAGCTCTCTATTGGTGGTTCGTTAACGTGTTCTGCTTATCCGGTTCGCTGTGCTGGTTAACTCCCTAGGTAATATTATTATTGGTGGTGTGGTTTCAGGGGAGTACTTCCGTTCTCCCAGTGGAAGAAATTGTGGGAACGGTCTCGGGCAAAGGCGAGGAAACAGAGGCCCACAACATCTTCGGAAATCGTAACTGGGATGCAGGTTTGCATGAGAAGCGGTCCCATGTATCATCCGGGAGCTATCGGCTTCACAACCGTTTCGGGGATTCCAAAAGTTGGCACTTTGTTATCGGCCGCTTGGAATCCTACCGACGCTTACCGATTTAGGATCCTTACGCAACCGCCAATAATGTGAGCAACTTTTTTTTATTGGCATTTATTATAAAGATTTTTTGGATCCTTCAACTGATATTGTTGCGCTTTTTTTCCGTTGTGAATTTGGTAGCGAGAAAAAGAGCGAAATAAAGCTAGAGAGCCGACTGGCAGAAAGCAAAAACGAAAAAACCGATATGCCACCACCACCGTCGCCCGCATCATCTACCTGCAGCGATACGGGTTCGCTGACCAGTCCAGCTGCTCACAGTGCGTTAAATTTCCCACGAAAATACTTTGTTAAAAAGACACTAACATGGTTTGAATGATATCAGAGCGACAGAAAAAGCAAACCGGACCGATTATGAAGGAAGATGTGGAGACAAAAGACGAAGAGAATTGGTCGCTCAAAGATGTAATCTTTGTGGAGGATGTGAAAAATGTGTTGGTTGGGCGGGTTCTTAAAGTTGACGGCGCGTACGCCGCAGTCAAATTTCACTCCAAAGATGGTCCCGGTGTGTCGATGGCCGACGACGCGCTAGCGCTGCTGCAAGATTGCCGACTTCTTAGAAAGGATGAACTGCAGGCGAGTTATTCTCGGTGAAATGTGTTTGTACCATGTCGAGGTTTTCACGTGTAGATGTTGACGTCTCTTGTAGGTTATTAAATCCGGTAGTTCACCGAGAGTACTCGAGTTTTTCCAGCGTGTTCCCAAACGCGTAAACATACCTGAAGTTGGGCAGATCTTGGCGATAACTGTCGACGGGCAAGGTTCGTGCGATGTACGCTTAACTTCAAACTGTGGTTTTTAGATTACTATAATCGATCTGGTTTTTATGTAGGAATCCACGCCATCGTGAAAAATGGCAACAAGCTCAGCTATTTGATCTACAATTTGAGCACTGGCAAAGCCGAACAAGATAGTGTTTTCCCAACTGACACATTGGCGTTCATGGGACTCGATCAACAAAGCATCGTTCTTAGTAGCTGCGGAGAGGTGAATGTCACGTTGCGTTATTTGGAATTGCGCTTTGCATCCGTGTCAATCGGGATTTTAAATATTAATGTAGCCTAACGAGGCCGTATTGCTGCTCCGTGACGGCAACGGTACCATCTACCCGATCGCTAAAGATTGCGCGGACAGCATCCGGGACCCGATGTGGCTCGATCTTCCTCCCGCTAAATGCATCGCGCTTGGAGTTCACGCTCTACCCAACGTGAGCACGCTGCAGAAAAATAAAGCTGCTATTCTGGTGCTTGTGTTAGAGGTAGGTTTGGTTTTTGCAATTTATTTATTTTGTTGTATTTCCGTTGCTGTAGAATTTCAACTGTTCCCTGTTTTTATTTTGTTAAGAATCAAAATCTGATGCCGAAGATTCTTCAGTGCGACGTAGAAGGAGTGAAGCGCATACTAGCATCTCTTGAAGAGGAAGCAAATAGTAAATTAATTTCCCTGTTTACAAATAAATTATTACTGTGATCGAAGAAAGTGTTGGCGTTTTCAGAAGGGTTGTCTCATCAGTCGCTTCTTCATTGGATTCTGGCCGAAAGGTGCGACGGCAGCCGGAATATTTTCCACGCGTGCGTCTCAATGTGCTGTCCAACATTGAATAAATACACTTCCGATTCAAGTGAGCTAAATACCGTGCTATAATGTTCGCAAAAGTTACTTTGATTTTTTGCTAACTGAAAACTTGGTAGTTTATTTAAATGGATTATTATTCTCAATAATGTAAATTGAGTGATTAATTTTTTCCTTAGTCAAGCGTTATTTTTTACCAGGCAACAAATTCGAACATCAAGTCGGTGGTGATATTGGGGCCTCAGGATTGGATGGCTTAGATCCTTTATCGGGAGTGCACAGCTCCAGTGGGAACGTAGCTGCACGAAGGTAAATATTATCTTCACTTAAAGCTTGAGTTTATTCAATTTGTAATCCGTACATCCTTTTTTTTTTAGTGTTGGCTTAAGAGAAATGATGCGCCGCGCTTCTAATGCCGCTCATTCCGGTACTCTCGGTCTAGAAGCGAGAGAAGGTGACCGTGAACCCGAACCTATCCCAACGTTGTCCTGGCCTCCGGAACCGTTGGATCCTCAACCAGGTGGTGTAGCAAAGCTAGTTTCCCCCGTTTATTTGTTTCGATCGAGCAATAAATAACTAAACAGAGTCGAATGTTCCTTCAGGGTCTCCTAGTTCGCAGAACGTGTCGTCGGCAACGTACGACGCGCACGATCGACGTATGAACTCTTTGTCCATCTTGCGACTGTTGTGCGAATCGCCGGCCTTGCAGTTGCATCTACGAGATCTGCTGCAGTCCAAGTAAGTTGCATTTAAATCGATTCCCGGATGGGTTTTGTTTTAATTGCGCTTCGTAGGGACGCTCAAGGCTGCACGCCTTTTATGTCCGCCGTTGCCGGCCGTGCCTATCTCGCGGCTCACGTTCTGCTAGACACGATACAGAATTTGGCCCGAGCCTCGAGTAGCGAATTAGAGACGCAGAAGAAAGTGATGATGACGATGTTGTACCCGAGAGGTTCAGCCGTTGACGATTCCCCGCTCCATGTTATCTGCTGCAATGACACCTGCAGTTTCACATGGACTGGTGCTGAACATATTAACCAGGTAAATGGGGAAATTTGTACTTTGGTGATTGCAAAAAAATGATTCGGTAAATAACGTCTTCTTGCGATCCGCAGGACATTTTTGAATGCCGAACATGCGGACTTACCGGTTCACTGTGCTGTTGCACCGAATGCGCACGGGTGTGTCACAAGGGTCACGACTGCAAACTGAAACGCACGTCACCGACTGCTTACTGCGATTGTTGGGAGAAGTGCAAGTGCAAGGCGTTGATCGCGGGAACTCAAGGCGCCCGTTACGATCTTTTGAACCGGCTCATCACCGATACAGACCTCGTGACTTTGCCAAACAGCAGAGGCGATAACATCTTGCTTTTCCTCGTTCAAACAGTTGGACGGCAGTTGCTGGAACAGCGGCAGTTCCGCCCCGCTCGTTCCAGGTCTTCTAGTAGCTCCAGAAAAGCTGTCACTTCGGATCTCGGTAATGAGATTACGCAGTTGTCAAATTGGAACCGTTAGGAATCGAATGTAATTGTATTTGGTTACTTCGTAGCCGATATGCCAGAGCACGACCTTGAGCCTCCAAGGTTCAGTCGCAAGGCTCTGGAACGACTTCTGAACGATTGGAATGCTGTTCGTACCATGGCCCTTTCCGGTTCGCGAGACGGAATGCCTGCGGGCAAGTTGCCGGTTTTCGAAGAACAAGCGTATTTGAACAGTCAGTGCGGAACGGCGCAGTTGGACAAATTTACACATTGTCTGCTTGTCAAATGCAGCATCGAAGTACGCTTCATTGGTTTGGTTTCATGTATTGTGGAAATAGCCGCACTCATTGTTGCGAAATCTTTGCACTTTAGATGTTGGACACGCTTCTGATCACTCTGATCAGGGAGTTGCAGAACGAGAGTCGGAAAGCAGACGCTAAACTTGTAGCGTCGAGATTTGTGCGTTCGGTGGCCAGGATATTTGTTATCATCAATGTGGGAATGGCCCCTAGTACAACCAAGAAGAAAAGGTTGGTGAATTCATCGGTTGAATGTTTTAATTGTTTTTCTCCGCAACGTGTGACGAATTTCTCGTTTATTATTTGTACAGCATTAATAGCGTTTCGCAGCCTCTTTCCAAGTGTCGTCGGGTTTTTCAAGCACTCGTCAACATTGCTATCGAGGAGTTATGCGAGATCGCGGATTCGCTCATTGTACCGGTCAGAATGGGAGTCTCGCGACCAACCGCACCGTTCACGCTTGTCAGCTCTCACGTCGACATAATTCACGTTGGCACTGTTTTTTACTTTTTTAAAAAAATACAAATTCGTTTTGTGTGTTACTTCCATTGCAATTGCGTCTTTGTTCTTGTTTTATAGGGAAGTGAAGAGCTGTTTCTGGTCGATCCTTTAGTTTCTCATGTTGTTGCCCAAGATGCATCGTCACCGAGTCAAATTCCTCGGACGGATTTTGCTGCCGAAAGCCAGCGACCGGTCGGACACGGGGTACCGGTCAACGATGGACGAGTCGAGGAAGAAGAGCGAGCGGTTCGTGTAAATAAATACCATCTTGGCGTACAAAGCCAGTTCGATTTGATGAATCATTTTTATTTTTGCGATCGACAGCTGGAAGTTGTCAACAGCATCGTGAGGGAGGCTCTAGATAGAGAAGAAGAGCGAGACGATCGCATGGAGCAGTCGGAACATGACAACGTACCTTTGGAGCAGGACGATGAAGGTGAATTTGAAATCAGCTGCTTCAATGAAATGGAGGCTATGAATTTGTTTCTCAATAATCAGGTGGCAACGAGAGCGACATGGAATTGGAACTGTTGGCGGA
The DNA here is from genome assembly GCA_023279145.1 of Glomeris maerens. Taxonomy (NCBI): domain Eukaryota; kingdom Metazoa; phylum Arthropoda; class Diplopoda; order Glomerida; family Glomeridae; genus Glomeris; species Glomeris maerens. The sequence continues at coordinate 9,926 of WWPM01023059.1, forward strand.
AAGTGAAAGCGACAGTGACACTAATCACAGCAATCCCGATAATGCGAGCGCGCAAAGGAGCGCGGCTACCGGCGCCACTGCGGGTTCCGATGCGGGTGCGTGATCACCCGGGGATTTAAATTCGTACTTGCGGATTCATTGCTACAGATTTAATACGGCATGATTTTTTTATTGTCGTCTAGGTGTTGCGAGCTTAGCCTACTTCTCGGAAGACGACTCCGGGGAATCGACAAACCAAGAAGACGAAGACGAGAGCGATGCTGCCGAGACCGACGAACACGACGAAGAAGAGTTGGCGTTTTTGGACGAGAACCTCGAACGACGTAACGTGAGCACGTCTCACGGCGCAAGGGCCAGTCTTGCGCCTCAAGCGATGCAATGGGCCATCAGGCAGAGGGACAGTACCGTCAGGACCGTTTCCACCGCCCCGGGAACCGCAACTTCCGCCGGTAAAATTATTCTCACTCGATGACAAAGCAAATCGAAATTTCTTAAAAAATAAAATGTGATTGAATAATTCTAGCTGTTTCAGCATCTGGAGGTCTGATCTATATCGATCCCTCTTCGTTGAGAAGGACTGCTACCACCGGCACGACCAGTACGACTTCAACTTCCCAAGAACCCGCTACGATGGCTACAACGGCCTGCTGCCTGGCCAGAGCGTTTGGAATTGTTATTCGTCAGATTGCAGACTTACTTCTCATGCTGCAAGATTATCACGCTTTGGCCCTCAACCTGCCCAGGATCCTCGATATATCCTACCAGGAGACTATCAACTTGCAGATGTATTTGGAGTATCACCTGAAACCCACTTGGGATTGGCTGCTGAACGTGATGGACTCGACCGAGGCTCAGTTGAGGTTCGGTTCGGCGCTGAGTGACGCGTCCGACCCGACTCATCCTTCGCATCCCCTGCATTGTCAGAACGGTCGAGGACTGCGGGAACGAACCAGAGGAGAACGACACGCTCATCTTCACGATAATCGCAGAAGAGGTCGGCTAGCGACTGCCGGTAGGCTGCGCTTGCTCGTTTCCGACTGGGTAGCTGCTAACCGAAATCTGTTTTAGGTTTGGATCCACTGTTTGCACGCAGAGATTTCCTTTCGTATTGCCTTTCTCTGATGCGGTCGCACAATAACGAGCACTCCGATTCGCTGCCGGTCATCGACGTTGCCGCTTTGAAGCACATAGCTTACGTATTCGACGCGTTCATCTATTACCTACGGTCCGGATCCGTGGGATCGGACTCTGAAGCCTTGCGGGACGGATTGGCGCTCGATCCTTGGAACGAACAGGTTTTTGTTAATAACTTAACCAGCTGAAAGTTGGTGTAATGCTCATTTTCCTCGTTGATTTGTGTGCTATTAGGATGAAAATGACAACGAGGAGCCGGAGGAAGACCTTGGTCACGGTGTTGCGATGGAAACCGATAGCATCGACGAAGAAGTTCACGTTTCCGTGCCGTCTTCGAAAGGAAGGAAACATTCGTTTTTCCACCGGTCCGAATCGACCCTGTTCGTCGGATGCCCTCCGCCGGATCCTTTTACAACTCCGTTGAACGAAGCTTTACCGTTAGCCGACCAACCTCATCTACTTCAACCGAACGCTCGCAAGGAGGAACTCTTTGGAATCCCCAGACAACTTGTGGTGGTTCCTCCGCCCGCGTCCGACAGCTCATCTTCCGGCTGCGTCTTTCAACAGACTCTTCCCATTCGGCTCGGTCTGTCCGTTCGAACAGCCGATTGCACTTCGTCGCGGACTTCGTCGTCTTCTTCTGCGACGTTGTCCTCGTCTACCATCCCGCCTCCGATGCCCGTTACCCCGATCGCCTCGGCCCTGCCACCGCCACCGCTTCCTCCGCCACCCCCACTCAGAAACCAAGATTCCTTGAGCGTGGAACACTTGCCCATTCCACCTAGGGTTTCTTCGAGCCTGGAAGACTTGTTCGAGCAACTTCCCACCGGTGCAAACCTGTGCATGTCCGAGCAGGCGATGGGGTTAATTCCGCCGCCGCCGCTACCAAGTTCCGCCTTGGATGCGCCATCTGTATCCAACTGTCTACCGCCAGTGTCTTTAGCGGAAGTCACACGGGCACCGATCATCGTGTCGGCCCCTCCGACCGCGAAGAAATGCGACGAACGACTGCCGCCAAAGCCGAGCGTCATCGTGCTGGCGAGATCGACGCATGTTCATTCTCACGTTGGGAATACGAGCGCGGTAATCAATATTGGAAGTATACTAGATAATAATAATCCAAATTTGCCAAAGTCTAGTTTTAATACTGCTTGATGTAATGATTGTTCGAATATGAATTCGCGAAAGAGAAGTGTTTCCAGGTCATTTATATACAGTTATTTCTGTTGATCAGGCTACAGATATGAGTTTGAGGATGGGTAACAACGCAACCGGCTTGCAGGCGTCTCCGAAATTGGCACCGTCTGCTCCTTGCGGGACGTCGAGTTTAATGTCGGCTTATCCACAGCCTGCCGGCCACTCGAGCATGGAAACTGCAACTGCGAGTTGCGCTGCTGCTGCCCCGGCGGAATTAAAAGATGATAGCGCGAACGTTTCTCAAACCGCACCTCCCGCGAATGCCGGTCGAGATTCGTTGCAAGACCCACTCACGAGGTAAGTTAGTTGGAGAGATGACACATGCACGCTGCGTTGCGGGGGCAATTGTTGTATTATTTTGAATGGATTTCCAGCAGGGTTGGCGGCATTATGGGGCAGGTTATGTCTCACGATATTTTGCTGGGACGGTGGAGGTTGTCGCTCGACCTTTTCGGCCGAGTGTTTCTGGACGATGTCGGAGCCGAACCGGGATCCATCATCAGCGAGTTGGGAGGGTTTCCGGTGAAAGAGGCCAAATTCCGACGCGAGATGGAGAAGTTCCGCAACTCGCAGCAACGTGAACTCCACTTCGATATGGTGCGATGATTCGTTCGGTCACGGGTTACGGTGGTGATGCCCCTTGGAATTTCAAATGTAGGAATTTTGTTGAAGCAGATCGAGCGTGACAGAAGCATCTTATTGAAGCAGACGTTCAAGGAGTTAAACGACCATTACCAGAGTTGTAATCGACGCACGGCATCTTCGGCGCCTCCCCTGGCCGTTAGCCGCGTAAAAGTAACCTTCAAGGATGAACCTGGCGAAGGAAGCGGAGTTGCTAGGAGTTTTTATACAGCTATTGCCGAGGTAGCTGCTGTACCTCTATCGTGGTTCTCCTATCGTAATTCAAGTTTTTAAACTGAACTTTGTATTTTTTAAAGGCTATACTATCAACGGAAAAGCTGCCTAATTTGGAGAACTGTCAAGTCGGAACGAAAAGCATGCAGTACAATTTAGTGCAAAGGATGAGATCGCGCTTCCACGAACGTGAACTGCAGCAGCAGCAACAGCAGCAACAACAACAACAACAGCAGCAGCAGCAGCAGAGATGTTCAGTGGGATCGAGAACACGTACCGGCGTGTCCAGCAGCTCGGTTGGAATTGTTGGCACGGCAACGGGTGTGGGAGGAACGAGCTTAGGAGTGGTTGGCGGTGTTCGTGAGAGTCACGAAGCTCGCAGGACGCTATCCTACGATGCTCGGCCGTTTTATACTTTGAGCGACGGCGGAGGCACCAGCCACGGCAACAACGATCATCTTAGTTCACACCGGCAACAGCTCGGCGAAAGACTGTATCCGAAAGTCCAAGCTCTCAGACCGGCAAGTGTTCTTTTTTTGAAACCATATTTTACTATCCTTAGCTTCTGATGTAAGGTAATCTAAAAGATTTGTTATTTGTTTGAACAGCCATTGGCTAGTAAGATTACCGGAATGCTTTTGGAGCTTTCGCCGGCTCAACTGCTGCTACTTCTCGCTTCCGAGGACTCGTTGCGCCAAAGAGTCGACGAAGCCGTTGACATTATACTTTCCCAAGGAAGGTACGTGTCGCGTTGTCATCCTCGGTACGTTTTTTTAAACCTGTTCGCGAAAAACGTTTTGCTACACGACGATGTATTGCAGCCGGGAAAACAACCCGGAGTCGTTGCTCGAGTTGGACATGTTCAATCTCGGAGACAAATCGAAAAAGACGAATTCCGGCCGAAGGAGTGACGCGGAAGACGACGATGACCCCGAAGATAACGCGCCGTTGTTTTATCAACCCGGCAAAAGAGGGTTTTACAGTCCAAGAGCCAGCAAAAATACTGCGGAGAGGTTAAACGCGTTTAGAAACGTCGGAAGGTAAAGGAATGGTGCTTGTTGCCACGATATTCCAGAATATCCGTGTAATTTTTTTGTCTACCCGCCGTAGGGTGATCGGATTGTGTCTTCTACAAAATGAGCTATGCCCCATCTTCTTAAATCGTCATGTCATCAAATACATATTGGGCCGCTCGGTACGATGGCACGACTTGGCGTTTTTCGACCCGGTCATGTACGAGAGTTTAAGGCAGTTGGTGCTGGACGCCGAAACCAAAGATTCTTCGACACTGTTTGACGCACTGGACCTCACCTTCTCCATTGAACTGTGTAATGAAGAGGTAAAATGTCGGATGGTGTGTTTGAAATATTGCGCAAAATAGTAACGCAAGATAATATTAGGGCGGAGATGTGGTGGAGCTACTTCCCGGCGGGAAAGATATAGAAGTTACATCTTTGAACGTGTACGAGTATGTCCGACGCTACACCGAGTACCGCATGATACGAGCTCAAGAAAAGGCACTAGAGGTAAATGCTGTACTTCATCGGTTCATCTGGGGTTGGATGCGTGATTTGGTTTTGTTTTTTTTTTGGCTTCAGCAATTGAAGATTGGCGTATTGGATGTATTGCCTGGCAGTGCCTTGGAAGGATTGACCGCGGAAGACTTGCGGTTACTTTTAAACGGAGTTGGAGAAGTTAACGTGCAGACTCTCATCAGTTACACGTCCTTCATCAACGAGAGCAGTAAGTTGTGCCGCAAACGGTTTAAACCGCGCATGAATATTACGAGACCTTTGGGGCGTGCGCCGAGAACCGTCGTAGATTTTATCACTGCATTTGGCTTTTGATAACGATCGTTTCTTATTTAATTGGCAAAATTTGTTTCAGTCTTTGAATTTTGTGAATGTTTTTTTCCAACACTCGTTTCAATTTATTGAGTGTTGGTTGGTTGGTCGATTTCCTGAATTCTGTGTGAAATAAAAAGTTGTTTCTTGTCGCAATAAGTGACACTGTACCCGATGTTGGGTGTTTTATTCTAGATGAAGGCGGAGAGAAGTTGTTGAAGTTTAAACGGTGGCTCTGGTGCATCGTGGAGAAAATGAATAATCAAGAAAGACAGGATTTGGTATGAAAATCCATTCAATACAACGCAAACGTATTTTGTTCAGCTACAATGAAACAGGAGAATTTTATACAATTCAGCCCTTTGTGTGTCTATTATCAAGTTCCGGATAAATTGTCTTTGAATTGTGGTATTGGAGTGATACGCGCATAACATTTTCTGTAAATTTCTTTTCCTGCAAGAAAGACTCGTTTTAAAATGAATTACATATAGGCACCTATTTACAATTGCTTACCTGTAGTAAAAATATAAAAAACCTCACGTCAATTGACTGTAATTTTTCTAATTTCCCTGACAGGGATATTCCTAAAACGTGGTCATTTGCCCTTCTCACTATTTATTAATTATAATTAGATAATCGTATAGGTAATACTTGAGGTTTTAACGGTGTACGTATTGTGAAACCTCTTTGAATACGCAGGTCCATTTCTGGACTGGAAGTCCCGCGTTGCCCGCAAGCGAGGAAGGATTCCAACCGATGCCGAGCATCACCATCCGGCCTGCCGATGACCAACATCTACCAACAGCCAACACTTGCATCTCGCGCCTCTACATTCCGCTCTATTCATCGAAGGCTATTCTCAAAACCAAATTGCTGCTTGCCATCAAAATCAAAAATTTCGGCTTCGTCTGAACTATAGTTTCTTCAAATTGGCTAAGTATCAAAGGTTATTAACTTCTGCTCCTGCTTTATCTTCCATCACCCTTTGCAACCGAAGCCTCTAATTTCCCCTCTATCCCAATTCTTCCTAGTCACAACTTTTTTCCTGTGTTTTTCCCCCTTTTCCTTTATTGAACAATGAAATCTTACCTGAAGAGGCTGACTTGGACATATATTATGTTCGTTTGTATCTGATGACAACGTTTATGGATCTTGCGTTGCATCCCTTTTTGTTGCAGGCAAACACGAGGGTCGTATCGATTTGAGCTTGATGTAGAGATATCATGGCAGCAGCGTGTAAAATCGAGGGAATCAGTACTTGTAAATCATTTTTCTATCGACATTATAACATTATTATTATTTTATTATTATTATTATTATTATTATTTGTGCATAGATTTCTTTTGTATCTCAACATGATATCTCAGTGCGATCGCAATGTTGCTAATCATATTCACACCATCCTTAATCGTGACAGATTACAAGATGGCGATGGGTTTTGCAACGATGCACGTGCTCACTTTACAATTGAATGGAATGACTTTGCGTGCGCGGGGTAAAGAAAAACAAAAAACAAATGCACAAGTGACATTTTTCCCCTTTAGAATAATGTACTTGGGTGAGTTGCGTATCGTCACTCGTGATGTAGCCGTACACTTGAACTTGGAACGCGATTTCAAAAGGCGTCCGTTTCTATATCAGGGGGCTTTAGTTCCATTATGTGATCTGATTATTAATATTATTATTATTACATAGGCTTGAAAAAATGTAAAATCGGTGTGAACAGTGTCACTGGAATTTCGAGAAATAAATTCTCCTTGCTTGCTCACGTTTACGTGTTGGAACCATTTGTAGGATCTGGATGCCATTGTTTGTTCTATCGATTGCAGGTGCATTCGTGTCGTCGGTTTCACTGTCATCTTAATTGGATGTATGGTCATTGCGCTGTCACACGTTGAAGTAGGCTGCGGATTGTTTAGCGATGGGCCGTGCATAAATAAAATAACACCTACAAAACTTATTCCTGGACGCCTAGCAACACAAACTTTCTATTCATGTTTGTGATTCAGGTCACATTCTTTGAATGAAAGCTTAGTTGTGAAAATATGCCACATTTTGGGGGATCGTTTTCCAAAAAAATAGTTCTAGGTTATTATTGTACGTGCGTAGGTACTATAACTAATACTTCTTCATTTTTCGTATATTATATTTCATTACAGCTGGGGTAAATTAGCTGGTGCTATCCTCCACGTACCAAAGATGAAAGAAACAGACATTGCATTCATTTTTGAGTGTGTAAGTTAAATTGCACTCGATTGCATTGTTTCGCTGTTAGGGTTTTCAGAGCATAGCTGCATGATGAAATGGGTAATTCCATATTTCGAGTAAACAAATAAAAATCTGTTTGAAACGGTAACTCAAAAAATTGAATTTCTATTGGGAAACTATCCTGTCACGGTTGCCACTCGCAGGGAGAACAGGGAATTTGACAATAGCTTTAAAACGCCATGGAAAAGTCAGAGAATTTACAAAATTATTGAAAAATCAGGGAATTTTAAGGCAATCCATGCTATTTCTTCATCTACCGATGAATTGTAATTGAAGAGCTAGCTATATTGTAGACTGTTTGTATCAATTTACAATTAAATCAGTTGCTCAAGCTGTAACTATGTACAATGCTAGACATGTTTCCATGTTATTTTGTACAGTGCGAAATAAAATGTTCTTAATTGATGATTTTCAAATGAAGAATGTAACGGTGTGGGTTATGATCCATGAATCATGGTATTTTGCATCATGATTAGAATAGTCTTTTATCACCGAAGGTTTTGCCGAGATTAAATTATTATTTTTATATTTGAAGTTTTGAAAATCAGGGAAAATTTGAAATGATCAGGGAATTCCTAAAATTAAAAATCAGTGGCAACCCTGTAAAATGTGTTCAATAGCACTGCAAACGCATCTTAAATTCTTTAAAATACAGCACAAATAGTACAGCAAAACTCGGAACATTTCTTCTATTAATAATTTTTCGCATCAAATCATATTTTAATAAACACAAAATCCCTTTTATAAATTAGCATTGCATTAACGATCTTCGATTTAGTAAAATTAAGCTATTGACTTTGGTGGCTGTGAACAATAAAAATGAGCTGTAGGGCTATTGGCTCTGTACATTGGCAACAGTTACCTGAATTTTCTGTGACGTGCAATTAAAAATCTATATGCATAATATTGAGACAATATATCAAACTTTTTCAGTTGTTTTATCTTATAAAAATTTTTTATTTTGGTAATAGGCACACCCATGTGCACCTCTTTTCAGTCAAAACTTAACACGTTTTCGAACCAAAAATTTCATGCTTAAAAGGAACTACCAACCTAGCACTCACTTTTAAAGCTAATTTTATCAGGGAACATGTTATAATGAGTTTTAACTGTAGTATTTCAAAAATTTCCTCTTCTGCCTTTAAAATTCCCTGACATTTCCCCGTTTTCCTTGACCACTTTAAATTCCCTGACCACTTTAAATTCCCTGACTTTTCCATGTTTTCCCTGTCCGTGACCACCCTGTAAGGTAGCCTATGTATTCCTCTACTATTGGACTGTTATTGCAGCCCAAACCCGCCAAAGTCGAAATTTTAAACATGAATGAAATGAATCGAAAACTACAAGTTACGTTAAATTCAAAATAAAAACCATTGAAATTCAAAACAAAGCATTTACATTCAAGGCCAAAATTCAAATAACAGTCCAAACCTTGAGGATTACCTGTACCTTAAGAAATTCATGCTCAACTTAATCTTCAAATTGTGGTACAGTAAATCTTTTCCTGCATACATCTGTGATAAGGTTTGCTGCCTATTGTAGCCTACGTAATTTTATTATACTGGTTATTTCATAAATTACTTTCATACAAACATTAGACTTTTAAAAAAGATATTGCCAAGGATTGCACCTGGTTGCATGTATGTATGCCAAAGGAAATACTCTATGTGCTGTGTGTCATTCATTGTTCACTTGTCTAGGAAACAGTGTCAACGTAATGTTTTCCATAATATTTTTTAAATTAACTTTATTTCTTTTGCATCCAGGTGTTTTGTTTGTTCTTTCATCAGCACAATCTATAATGATGTAATACAAGGTTTCATTGTGTCTTAATATCACGGATATATTCAAGGATAAGATGCTTCTTTCCTTGTGTGCTTTGAAGTCTGTGCATACGAAATATGAATTCAATTACAAAGTTCTAACA